>JAYMSL010000037.1:0-64484 GCA_036897195.1 Plantago coronopus
ATAAAACAAACTTAAGAACATAAAAAGATAAACAATATCAAAGATAAGTTTTACTTATATTACTTATATTAGATTATATAAATAAAACAAAAAACGAACAGAAATAACCAAGAATTAAAGAGACAAGAAAGAATAAAACAAGAAAACCAAAGAAAAAAAGCATAGGAAAAAAGAGATAAAGAAAAGACAAAAAATCAGAGAAAGCAGAAAGAGAGAGAAAGAACAAGAAATAAAAGCAAAAAGAAAGAAAGAATCGGAACAAGGAAAGAAAACAAGAAAGAATAAAGAAAGTGAGGAAAGAAAGAGAATTCTCCGAGATCAAAATAGAAAAGCGGATAAACAAGAACGAGAAGTCGAGGGAAATGAAAAATGAGAGCACAAAAAACAAAGAAATTAAGATAAGAACAAAAGAAGAAGAAGTGCAAAAGTAATGAAAAAAACGAGACCAATAAAATCGAAAAAACAGAAAAAGAAAGAAGGCCAGACAAAGACAAAGAAGGTTCTCAAAAAAGTAAGCCCCAAAAAGAAGATTAGAAAGAAAAGAAACAACAAGAAAAATAAGACAAGACGGAAGCAGAAAGAGAAAAGAAGAACAAAAATAAAAAAGAAGGAGAAAATAACACGAAGAATCCCAAAAGAAAGAATCCGAGAAAAACAAAAGGAAAGATTCCGAAAGAAGAACAACAATGGACAAAGAAAAGCAATAAGAAGAGAAAACAAAAGAAGAAGGAGAGCAGAAAAAAAAGAAAGAGAGAATAAGCGAAAAACAACAAAAAAGCAGAGAACAATAGAAAAAAAAAATAGAAAAACAAGAAAGAAAGAAAACAACTCACATAAAAAAACAACGAAAAAGAGGACTCGCGTGCAATTACATAAAAATATTTATGGAAACCTTATTTTTATATCATACAAAAAACGCAGAAGTTCTCTTTACTATAACTCTTCCGCGACTCTTTCCTTTGCTCGGATTCTACACTCTTGCTCCCTATTTAACATCCTGTTTTCAAATACCTTTTTCAGAACCTTACATCTTTCCTATTTCTTTTCAAGTTTCCTACCTTAACTAGGTAAGAAACTTAATAAGCCACCTTACAACTACCGCTGCTCAAACTTCTCACTAAACGTGACTAAAGATCTTCCTTAAAAAAAGTAAGGAACACCCTCCAAAAACGAAAGAGAATGCGAAAAGATCATCTAAAACGAGACAGAGATAAGATCCTACTAGAACGAAATAGAAAGAAAAAAGAATATTCTTAAAGAACTGCAGATCAAAGCACCAGAACAAGAAAAAAACAAAGAAAGGGAAGCCGAAAAAAAGATAAAAAAAGAGAAAACGCAAAAAACAAGAAAGACGGAAGGCTGAGAAAAAACTAGAGAGACAGAAAAAAAGAAAAAACAAGTAAGAAAAAAAGAAGCAAAAAAAAACAAGTAAGAAAAGAAAGCTTGCGAGTAAATTATTATTACAAAGATTTCTCCTTCCCAGCTACAGAATTCTTTGCGAATCTATCTCTCAAAATTACGAAATGATTTCTTCCATCTCTCTACTCTATAGTTAAAAAATCTACCTCTTCTTAATAAAAGAATCTAAGATTACAAACTTGAGAATGATGCCTCTTAATACCGAACTTCTCTCTCTAAATCTAGAACTCTAATTTTCAACCTTACTTTACCATCTAAACGAATTTTTACTCTACGATTTGCTCGTTACAAGATTTGGATTCCTGTCTTTCTCTTTCGATTAAATTCTTCTTAGGCCCTTTCTACTACCTCGCTTTACTATTCGCACTAGCTCTTGACAATCCCCAGAATCGTAAGAAAGATTCCTATCTGAGAGATCCAGGCCTAACATTACGAAATTACTTCAAACAAAAGTACGTTCCTGCAACCCGGAAAAGAGAATGGATGCGAACTCAAGGCTTGCAACATTGGAAATACACTTGGAGATATGAAATAAAGAAGAAAGACAGGCAGAGAGGAAAGAGAATAAAAAAAAATAAAGAAGAACAAAAAAAGAGAATAAGAGAAAAGGTGAGGAAGTTCTGGAAAAACAAAGAGAGAAAAAAGAAATCTAAATATAGCAAATGGATGTTCATCTAAAAAACCAGTTCACGAGCAAAGAAAGCAATGGAGAATTTCGACGAATGAAACCTAGACTCTTATGCTTCGTAGGTCAAATCGAGCACCAAAATACTTCGATTTGCGTAAGTCAATTTCTTATAATTGTGATGGTCAAAAGTATAGAGACCTAACCTAAGAAAGTGAAAGAGAATTTCTACAACAATCCATCCGGTGATTTCAAGCAGTACCGTCCTTGGTACAAAGAAATCCTTTATTTGGAATGCAGAAAATTCCGCTCTGAATCACGAAATCACTATCCAAATGGGATAAACAACCAGGGAGCGAAAGGGAAGAATCGGTAAACCACTTTTTTAGAGCTTCCAAGACAGAAAAGGAGACTTTTGCTAGCTTGATGCGTGATGATAAAAAAGTAGCACACTCCAAGAAAGAGGAAGTGACTCGCACATCTATCCTTATAGAATTTGGGACCCGAAGAGAAGTAGAGAGACAGAAAAGGAGAAAGAAAAAAAGAAACCAAAAGGAAGAATCGGAGAGATCGAAAAACCAGAAAAGAAAGAAGATAAGAACAAGAGAGCAGAAAAACAATTACATTTGGTTGTCGTCCTTTTCCGCAGCAAACAAAAAGAAAATCGAAAAAGAAAAAACAAAGAAAGATGCGAAAAAACAAGTAAGAATAAGAGAAAGAAAACAGAGAACAATAAGAAGAAAGAAAAAAGTCTTTGGTTGTCGTCCATTTTCTTGAAATAGAAAAAGAAGTAAAGAAAAAACAGAAAAGAAAAAAGACAAGAAAAAGAAATCGCACGCAGAGGGATCAACATATATAATGTAAACAAAGAATACTCGTTATTATGAATCATTGCCTATAAAAAGTAGGAGTGGAAAAAGTCTATAGAAACGAAAGGGCCTTCCTAGCAAGGAAGAAGTCGAGAACATAAAGAATTAACTAAAGAAAGAAAAGAATGACGGAGTGTATGCTATAATGGAAAGAGAGTAAGAAATTATTGTATCCAAAGGGAACGAAGTCCTCGCGTATAAAAAGGTCTACGTCCCAATACAATAAATAACATGAAGTAGCGAAAAAGTTCTGCACGGAATCAAATTATTGCGTATAAACTACATCCCAATCCTGCAATTCCTTACGTCTAAAAATCCCGCTTTCGAAAGAAGACATTGATTTCCCGATAACACAGAAGTATAAAGAAAGAAAGAGTAAACGATAAAAAGAAAGCAGAGAAAAAGAAGAAGAGAGAGTAGAAAAAGACAGACATAGGTAGAGAAACCAAGAAAAAAAGAGGAAACAAAATCAGAGAGAGAAAAGATAAAGAAGAAGAGAGGAAAACAGGAATGAAAAAAGATAAGAGAAAAGACGAAAACTCTCTCTAAGCCTGCTTTCTCTTGCAAAATAAATAGAAAAAACAAAAAATTCTGCTTTCTAGGACTTTCCTTTTTCTCTCTGTCTTATAAATTTAGAGAGAAAGGAACTAAAACAAATGAATCCATATCCACCTGCTATCTTCAATGACTCTAGTGATTTATTGAAGAAATAAGCATTCTTATTTCTACAAGCTCTTTCAGTAAATAGAAAACAAAACAAGCACTAAAAATAGAAAACAGAAAAAATGGAATGCCATTGCTATCTTTCCCAGGTTAGAAGAGACCACAACGCAGCTAGAGTTCGTACTCCAATTCTTGACCGAAAATGCACCACAACAAAACCTCCCCGCCAATCAGGAAATTGAAAATACAGAATGAAAGAAAACAAGAGAAAAAGGAGAAATCGAAATAGATAAAACGAAAGAAGAGAGCAAAAAAAACAACAATAGAAACAAGAGAAGAAGAAGAGAGATCGAGCAGAAATAAAGAAGAAAGAGAACAAAGAAGAAAAGAATCAGAACAGAAAGAAGCCTCAGAAAGAGAGCAAAAGAGAAAGAGAACAAGAAGAATCAGAAAGAAAAAACAAAAGAAAAAGAAGAGAGAGCAGAAAAGAACAAGAGAAGAAAGACAAAGACCAGTCCGAAAAAGACAAAAAAAAGGAAAACCAAGAGGAGAAAAGAGCCGAACCGACAACACAAAGAACTTAACAATGATGCTATAACCAACTAACACAGGTAAGATTTTAAAAAACAAGAAAAGCAGAGACAAAACGTGGCTTTTTGATACTAATTGGCCAATTTTCAAAAATATATATAAGACATACTAAAACACAAAGAACAACAAAAATGTCACAAACAAAAAGAAAAGGATAGGAGCGTAAATAAGACAGGAACAAAAAAGAGATCGAAAACAAAAAAAGAGAGAAGAAAAGGAAAGCGGTCCATAAAGTACAACAAGAGATCCCAAAGAAAGAATCAGAGAAAAAGAAAAATACTAGTCCGAAAAATAACTGTCAAAAAGAAAAAATTAAAAAAGTCAGAAAGACAAATAAAAAGCAATAAATAAATAATAAAAAAAAGACACAAACTTCGATCTGTATGATTGAAAGAAATATCATCATAAAGGAGGAATTCATTAAGATTGCGGTAGAAAATTATTTCTCGAGTCAAAGTCGAAGAAATCCATTATTCCCAGAAGATCTAAAAAAAAAAAAGACTCGCACTAAAAGAAAGGATAGCTAAAACAAAAACGAGCTCAAGAATTGACACGGAAAAGAAGGGTAAAACCCTAAAACACAAACAAGTCTAATTCCACAAAGAACCGAAGCTTATGAACAAAGAAAATGTAAAATATAAATAAGCGAAAAATGGAAAAATACAACAGCAGGATTTCGCCAGCCCAGAAATGAGAATTCTAGACGACTCATTTTTGTATTTTACTTACAGTATAAGTTAGCGAGAGACTCCAAGAAAATCAGGTCTTTAAAGAAGTGTTTCCTGTGCCCTAATCGATTTACTAAGTAAAAAAAAATTACTATAGAAAGGATAGAAAAGAACCCCACTTTCTAAATTCAAAATAACTAAAATTTCAAATTTGTAAACAGTATTGCTTTAATTAATCCGAAACTCAAACGTAATATTTCTAAATTAAACAAATTTTAATAATTAGATAATCATCTAAAATTTATATGATCAATCTAGTTTTGAAAACTTTCTTTTTAATTAAAAAAAAAACAAAGAAGAATTACAAAAAGAAAGAGAGGAGAAGAAAGATCGGAAAGAAAAGGAAGAAGTAAAAAGAGAAAATCAGAAAAAAGAATCAAAGAAGAAACCGAAAAACAAGAAAAAACCAAACAGAGACAGACAAAACAAGTGACAGAGAAAAAGAACAAGAATAAAAGAAAGTACCAGTCCGAAATCCAGAGAAAAGCATAGAGAAGACAAAAGAAAGAAAACAAAAAAGACAGAAAGAGAGAGAAATTCAAATCCTAAAGGAAGAAGAAAAGAAAAAGAGAACAAAAGAAAGAAAAAAGAGAGGGAGAAGAAAAAACGTGAAGAAAGTCAAGAAAGATGGTCAGGAAAGAGAGAAGAGAAGCGAGATCGGAAAAAAAGAATCAAAGATAGAGAAAATAGAAGAAGACAGAAAGAGAAAAATTTGTTGTCGTCTACGCCTTATCACAAGAAGAAAACAAAAAAAGATAAAGAGAAAAAAGGATTCCAAACTTGTTAAACGTAAACATATCTGAGTAAAGTAAAACATATGACACATAGCTAGAGTTAATAAAAAGAAAGTACAGGTTTATAAAAAGGATCACCAAGCAAGGAATTTCGAGATCAATGTATAAGAAAAACATACTTTAAACTAACTTACAAAAAATTAAAGAAAGAAAAACATCATAAAAAATAATCACAGAATAACAAATACAAAAAGGAGTCAAAAAATAACGTATAGAAAGAATCAGAGATGTGAAAACGACAAGAAATAGCAATAAGAGAAAAAAGATAGAAAAAAAACAATAAGAAGAAAAAAGACAAAGAATCAGAAAAAGAAAGAAACCAAAAGAAGAAAGAAAAGAAACGGAAAAATTAGAGAAATCGTAAAAATAAAACAAAAGAGGAAAAACAAGAGAAAATATCGACACCAGTACGGGATTTCAATGCAGAATCTGAGAAGGGCCAGAATGTTTGAGTTTCTGTGTGAATTAATAGTATCTATATAAATGTCATTCATAGGTAACAAAGAGAATAGGGCCGGAATGACAGGCTGCGTCGGTATAAAAAGATCCAATCCAAACATTTGCGAAACACCACCAAAAGGAAGTCCCTATTCCCACAACTTATAAATAATAGCATTTGAGACCTTTGTCCTTTCTTTTTCACCTAGATCAAACAAATTCAAGAAGAAATCCAACAAATTTGGAGATTCTTGGCAATGGTCAGCGAAGAGAAATAATAAAGCCGAGCTAATAACAAGCAGAAGTACTATAGAATTGATCCAAAGAGGTTTACAGTGCACGAGAAACCGGGGGTTTTACTTTTAACCATTAGAGAAACTTTTTTCTGCACCTAGATCAATCCAAATCGAAATAAAGAAAGAAAAACAATTCTTTGTGCTTAGGAAGAGGAACAAACAAGGAAAGAAAGCCATAAAAAAGGAAAGGAAGAGTCTCGATAAAAGAGATCCAACAAAAAAGGCTGCGGGAAATTAGCCAATTGCCAAAACCAGGCCTATACTTTTAGCAATTTGATCCAGAGGACCCTTTTCCTAACAACTTCGCCGAAAACAATATAGAGCGAAGGAGAAAAACAAAAGAGAAAAATCCAAAAGAAAAAGAAACTTTCCCTTAATATTGATCTAATGGGTAGGAGACCCTTCTCTAGAAAAGACCAAACGGAACTCCTCCACCCAAGAGATCGCGCAGAAAGAAGAGATAAAGTGACAGAGGGAAAAGAGAGGGCGCTAGAAATACATGCTTCATATAGCGCTTAGAAAGCTGACAACTTGACTAAAAAAGCATCCACATAGAGAATATCACTCAGAAAGGACGCATAAAACCGCAGGCTAAAAAAGGGCAAATAGAGAATCCGAAGACCTGGGACCGACGAAAACAAAGAAAAGAGAAAGACGAAAAAAGAAAGAGACTAAAGAAAGAAAAAAAAAAAGCAGAGAATACAAAGAAAAGACAGGGAAAAAAAAGAAAGAGACAGGAAGAAGAAAGACAAAAGCAGAAGTCAGAGACAACAAAGAAAAACAACTAAAGAAAAAGCAAAAAAAGAGAGCTAGTATATGTAAGCGAATCCAAGGATGGGGAGGACCTAGTGTTAAACCTACTCTCAATCACTCCATGAAATAAACGCAATCTTATTTGAATGAAACAATTTTTACTAAATAAACAAATAAAATCCACTAATACACAAACAATACAAAACCTATTTCATTCACTAAGTCACAAAGTAAGTCAAAAACCAAAGAAGTCAAAAAAAACTCCCTTTACCAAACTATCGAGCATTCAACAAAAGAATCTAAACAGAAAAAAACATTCAAAAATAAATACATATCAAAGAATTAAAAAAACAATAGACAGAAAAAAAGAAAAAGAAGAACAGTGAAATGATTAGAAAAGACAGAAAACAAAAGACAGAGAATTCTGAAAAGAAAACAAAAAAGAAAAAGAGAGAAAACCAAAAGAAGAAGAAAAAGAAAGAATCAGAGAAAGAGAAGAACAAGGGAAAGAAAAAGAGAAAGGAAAAATGAAAGAATAAGAAAATAAGAAATCGAGAGAAGAAAAGTGGGCCCTATTTCTTAAATATACAATGAAATCCGTCTCGACTTAAATCTCTCAAACTTTACACGTACTTTAAACGAACGTGCATCTACGATATACGCATTCTTGTACTATTTTCCAAGACTTTCCTTTCTCTCGAATAGTCCCGAATAATTCACTAACTCACTAGGAGTAATTTATTGACTAAACGGGGCAATCTAGCAACCTAGATGAATTCATACACCAACTCAAAGATGCTATCGTCTTGTTCTACTTACTCTTGAGTCTACGATTTTCCTCTTCTTTCCCGGGATTCACACTACGAAATAGAAACTACCTAGATCTACTATAATATCATTCTTGTTACGATTCTCACTACCTCTTCTTACTAGAGGGAACTTGAGAGAAAGTTGTACATAGTCTAGTTTATATTCGATTAAATATATATTTTTTCGCATTTCTTTGTTACTTGTTTATTGCTGATCGTGCTCATTGTTGTTGTTAAGTTCTCTTTTTTGTGATTAGCTATAGTACGTTATAGTATTAATAAAATATGAATATAGTAATTAAGTTATATGCGAAACTAGTTAGAAGGAAGATTCGCCAAGTACTGCCACCTAGGGCTTATCCTTTGTTAAATTTATGTTAATTTTTCTTATCCATTCAACCTGTTTTTTTTTAAGAGGAAGTTATCTAGTTTCCGAAGTACTTTGGGGTTGTTATAAGGTATAGTTTTAAAAATCCTACAGTTTTGAAAGATTCTTTGTTGATTTTTGGCGAGATTATGGTTCAGATGATGACTTTCATTTATTTTATTGAAAAATATAAAAGAAACTGGCCCTTTTTTAATTATATTAATAAAACAGACATGGAATCATCTAACGAAGAACCTTGACCTTTGATCGCACCTGGAGGGGGGGCAGAGCCCTGTTTTGTTTGTGTGATCGTTTTTGATTTCTTATTTTATATATCTCGTTGAAGCTTGTTTTATTTCTTCTTTGGTTTTCTTTTTTTTCTCGGATTCTTCTCTTTTTATTACTTATTACTATTAAAATTATACTTAAAATCTGTATAATTATACATTCTAGTAAAAAACTAATCCACGATTAATATATTACTAATTTAGTTCCATTATTCTCATCTTTAAAACTCGGGGAGCCTTTTCTTTGGAATAATAAAACAAAGCAAAATGAGATAATATTAGGTCATTTTATATTTTTATAGAAACATCCTTTCTTTTTGTTTATTGTTTACTTTTTCTCTGTGTTTTTTCTTTTTTGTCTTTCTTTTTTTTCTTCTTATTTATATATTTATATATCTTTTCTTTTCTGTTTTTTGATTTCTAAAATTTGTAGAATAACTAGCAGAATTCCTCTTTTCCCGGTGAATTTACAAATTTGTACAAGGTCGAGAGGCTTCCTTTTAAACTTTTTGATTGGTTTAGCAAATGATCTATCTGTTAAAAAAATTTTCTTTGTTGACATTTCCTAGATCTCTCTTCTTTTTATTTACTTGATTTTTTAGCTTTCTTTTTATATTTATTGTGTGTGCAACAGGAGTTTTACTTTTATGCAAGCAAATGTTGTTGTTGCCGAATGGTTATAATTCTTATAACGAAGCTTTGGGCAGTACACTTTGAATTTCTTTTTTCATGCATAGACAAGGGCGGCTTATCTCTTAACTTAGTTATTTAGTGTAATGGTGCTGAACTGGTTTATAATCCTTTTTAAAGCATTTCTTTCATCTTCTTTGTGTTCTTTTTTTTCTTTTATTTCTAAAATATACATTAATTAATTTTAATTTTTTAAATTCTAATACTACGTAAGAATATTATATAAGTATATCTAAGGTTCCTACAAGAAGGATCCGTTTTATCTGTGAAGAGAAAGGGGAAAAGTCCTTGATTTATAATGGGATATGTGGGAGTTTTTATCTATATATACTCGTTTTGAAACGTTCTAACTATAGAAAGGGCCTTAGATTCTCTCTATGTTAAGTGAAGACTTTTTGCGGGAAACCTTAAAATGAGGGAAGTTTTTAGGAGTCGATTCTAGATTCGTGCAAGTTAATCTGTATCCTTGTTGGATAGTCGAGTCCTTACAGAGTATTGATATATAGGTATTTAAAATCCTATTTTAAAGAATATTCCTTGCTATTATGTATATATTTACTCTTAAATAACTTTTTTGCTAAGATGAATCTTTCTTTTCTTTTTTCCAGTTTTTATTTATTAAATTATACTATCTGTTGGTATTTTCTTTTTGTTTTTTTCTATGCACAATCTCCTTCTTTTATAAAATATAAAAACTACTAAAACTCTCTTTTCTTATATTAATATTAATTATATTATTTCTTATAATAATATCTAACTATATTAGTATACTATAATATTTGGATCTTATCTTATAAATAATATACAAATACAAAAAAATTCTTTTTATTTATTAAGATTAACTATAAATTTATAAACTATCCTAAAAATTAAATAATTAAGTAAGCCTATTTTCTTGTTTTGCACGGAATCTATTCACATAATTATATTTACATTCTAGGTTTTGGTTGTTTTGGGTGAAGACTTTTGAGGGTTTGTTTTCAAGAAAAATACTAACTTTTATTTATTTAAAGCATCTCTGTTTCGGTGTTAAGCTCGTAGTAGTTGATTTAGACATGGTTTTAGCAAAGTGGCTACACTTTCGCATACCTCTACTTTATTTTGTCAATACTTACTTTTGATTGATTTAAAAAAAAAGGAGCTTGGTGGATGTTGAAATACTTCGGGTTATTAGGTCTTGGATTTATGGTACAAATTTATTGTTTGTTGCATATTGCTTTTGTTTGATTTTTTTTGTTCATTTTTCTAGAGGTCTGCTTTTTTTACTTTCCGTCTTTTTGCTTTTTCTATTTTTTTTTTACTAATTTTCACTTTCTTAACGATTATTTATATTATTATTTTAATTCATTGGACTAATTAATCTTTATTTAATACAATACATTTAACAAATTAATTATATTAAAATTACTTCTAATAATTGTAGTTTATTTATTAAATAATTAAATTAAAAAAAAATTATTATTAATTATTTATAAAAAAATACTTGTAAATTTAATTACTAACCCCTCTAGCTGTCTTTTTTATGGAAATAAATTAATATAATAATAAAATTAAAATCATTTTAAAATAGCAAGATTCTTTTGTGGATTTCTTTATTTATATTATTTGTACTTCGAGTTTTCCTCGGAATTTTTTCATTTGTTGTGTAGCTTTTTCGTAAATTACTATATGTGTTTTTATAAATTTTTGGAATTTCTTTTTGGTTTTTTTATATTTTTGTGTTTATTTATATTTTAACTTTAATTATATTTATAATTATATACAAACAAAGATTTTAGGATTCTTTTCTTATTTCTATTTTGATTTTTCTCCCTCTTTTTCTTTTCAATCCATTTTTGCAGCTTTCTTTGTCGAACTTTTTTTTATTTCTATTTGTGTTCTTTCTATTTATTACAAATTTTACATACTTATAATATTTTCTTGTAACTAAGTTTTTATATTACTTTTTTATTCTACATAATTTATAGATTTCATAAAGTTAATAAATTATAAGTTAATAAACGTATTCCTTAAATTTCGTTATTGAAAAAATAGACATGGGCAATAAATCCAAAAGTTCTTTTAATGTTTGAATTTTTCTAGGAATGTGTTCACTGAGATTTCTACTTAGGCTTTGGCGTGGGTCCCTTTTGGAATGTTTAGGTAAGTTCTCTTTATTTTGTCATTTCATTTCCAGCAGGTATTTGGAAGTATGGTGATGAAGTTAGGTAACTTCTTTTTTTTCGATATAGTAGTTAACTGAAAAAAGTATTTAGCTTTTGTCACGCTTTTACAATTAGTATTAGTTATTTTACCTTAAAATACCTATTTTTACAATCTGTATTTGAATTCTAAGTTTTGTGATATAATATTGTTATTCTCTATTTTAGGTAGAAAAGCTTTCTTTTGTCTACTTAAATAACTTGAAAGATAGTAGTAATAGTAGTTAAATTAGACTTAGATTTTGCAGAAGGCTTTTACTCTCCACAACGACGGTCCCTTCGGAAGGACTTTTATTTTCAAGAAATCGCAAGGTGCATGAGCTTTTCCTAGGTTTTTGTGGTACAATTTTAAATGTAATAGCCTTCGCTAGGGGGCTGTGCTGTTTTTCAATTATTTTTTTTTAGAATAATTTTTATAACAATTTTTTCTTTTGTTGGTTTTTTTCTTTTTCTGTGTTTTGTTTGTTTTTTAACAAAATTGTACTATGGTTTTTCAACTTGTTAAAATATTTATTATATTAAAAATTAAATATTATTTTTCTAAGTTTTATACATTATTAATGTTATTCATTATTATTTTCGTATTGAATATTTATCATTTAAACTAATTTGAATAAATGAATAAAGTAAACATTTTTTATATATTTATATTTTAATCGACTTCTTAATGGCAAAGAATGTGAAACATTGAGGGGGGTGGGTTCCCTAGGGTAGTGGAGTAATGCAATATGGTATCTTTTATGTTTCATTTCTATCATTTTACTCTATTTAATTTAAATATTAATATAGAGATTTTAATTTTTTAGTTAGACTAATAGATTTTGTGTTGATTAGTTTAATTTTTACTCATGGGTAGTATTTCCGTAAAGATGCTTCTGGGCTTTTATTGACATCGGTTTTTCTTTCGTTGTCGAAATGATAGGACCATTCGCTTCAATCTACTCTATTTTTTGTTTCTATTTTTCACCTTGATCTTGCGGTTTTCGGCTTCGTTTTGTTTCTATTTTTCGCAAGTTTGTTCAATACTAGAATAATTCTTGCTTTGTGTTTTGTTTATTCTATGAGCATTCTTCGAATTTCTCAAATGCAGTTTTTGTTTTTCTATATTAGATTGCTGAATATTTTCAATTTTTAATGATTTCTTGGTTGTTATGGGATTTACTTATGATTGTTTTTTTCTTTTGTAGATTCTTTTCCTTTCTTCTTTTTTCTTTATAGAGGCCCTTATTTGCTCCCTTTGTGTTAATTTTCTTTATCTAGCTATCTTATGCTTTGAAAGCAATTCTCTTGTGGTGGTGCAAAAGGATGCTTCTTCTTTCCGTGTTCTTTATTCAAATAAAAGAATTAGTGGTGATAAGATAGATTTCTCTGACACTTACATCTTTTTTTGATATGACTATACTATATTAATATATTCTTATTAATATATTCTTATTAGTGTATGCTTATTAAAAATTTTTACTATATTTTACGATCTTATTTATTTTTATTACAAATAATTGTTAATTTTATTTATGGTAATTATTGTTTTTGGAATTTCTCATATTTTTTTTAATTATATAATACATTTTAATACTGATGTACTTAGTAACTAATAATTAGAATAAAAAGAAATTGGTGTAGTTGGAAGTTTAGAGGATATGGAATTGTAATTCAAGTTTTCATAAACAAGGTATTAGATAGAGTGTTGTTGTTCTATTTTTTGCTAATATATATTATTTTTGTGTAAATTTCAACGGGGTTAACTCACTAACCTAATTCATCTGATTCATATGACAATTATTCTATGAATTCAAGTTTCGGATATATTTCTTACGACAAGTCAAGGCTTCCTACTTTTCCCATCCATCATTAAAAAATCAAAACAAAATGAGACAGGGACAGACAAAGCAAGAAGACAAGCAACAATGATTCGTTGACTTCAATGGGAATAATTCAGCATTGATGAATTTATGGTTAATTAGACTTTTCATTAACTAACCGGTAATTACCTTTAGTTTGATCGTGATTTTTATATTTTCCATTATTTGCTGGGGGAACAAATTCGTGAATATCTAAATTTGGCGCAGGAACATCCTTTTTGTCTGTATTTTTCGTGAGATTTTCCGTATTTTGGTGTAGTTGTATAGTTTTTTCGATTCATAATTATTGTCTAAATAAGGAGTTTGCCTTTGCTTACTTGGACATTAGAAAGAGAGCTCGGAAGCTACCTTCTTATTAGGGGAGCGGTGAATGTAAGAAACCATACGTATCCGCCTTCCATGGGGAAGAGACGTGGACCGGTTCTCATTTCTTTATAGAATCTGCTCTTTTTTAATTGCATTAACCTGTCTTAATTTCTTATTATCTATTCTTAGCAATTATGAGTCTCTTACTTATAAAATTAGAGTCTCTATTTTTAGTAATTGAGTATTAGAATTGAAATCCACTGTGAATTGATTTCTCATTAACGATTAGTGAAAGTTCATTTTATGAAATGTAGATTTCGCTTCCAAGACTCCATTACTTAAAGCAGTTTTACGTCGCCGAAGGGAAGAAGGCAGAGGAGATAGAAAGTGGGAACCCTGAAGGGAAAGGGATAAACTATTTAGAAAATTCTAATGGAAGAATTGGTATGGAACTGTCCGGACTACTGTCGAAATAAAAAGGTTAGAAAGAGGTAAGGGGTACCCGGAAGGACATTCCTTGGATTCCAGTCGTCAAAGGAGGAGGGCAGTAAGAGGAGAAAGTAAATGTTAAAAAAAACAGAGTTTATTTATTTATACCTAAATTTAATGTAATTGAATTATTTTTTTACTTTGCAATAACTATTCAGTAAAATCTTAAGTTTTGTCTATAATCAAATGAATTTTTAATTTTTTAACCTCAAAAACTAAGAAACTTCATAGAATTATGTATTTTATTTATATAAAGCATTTAACTGACAAAACAAAGAAAAATGCATTAAATGAATAAAAAATATAGAAAATTATAAAAGAAAATTTAATTCTAATCTAAAAAAACTAACCTATAATTATGATTTATTTATAATTTACTTATAATTTTATCCAAATTTATTTATTCAAAATGAGAGAATCCATAATGCATTGGGAAGTTAGACGCAGAATGAAAAAGAAAGAGGTTCAATGGAAGTAATAACCGACAAAGAAGGGAGAAATAGCAGGGCATTTCCGAACATCGAAGGAGGTAGAGAAGGAAGAAGACAGAGAAAAAGAAGGGTAACAAGGAAGAAAAGAATATAAGGGTTGGCCTGGAAAGGCAGAAGGTAATCCTAAGATAGCTAAAGTAGACTAAAGGATAGATTGGCGACCGGTTGACTACGGATAATATAGAAGTAGGCGACCACCTACGGAGCATAACGTGGTCTTGAAGGATGCTGTTGCACGTCGCTGTAGGAGAAAGATAAACCGTGAAGGGAACCGGGAAAAAATCAGAAAGAGAATGAAGAAAAAAAGACAACTAGTAAGGTAAAAAAGAAAAGAGAATATAATATAGATAGTAAGAGCTAGGTAAGAGGGAGGAACGGTGGACTCCGCCAAAAACGAATATAGAAGGTGGTGACCACCGACAACGATGGGCTAACACTAGTCAACGCCAGATGCCGACAAACTTCAAAGAAGAATGAAAGGAAGAGGAGATAGACAGAAGCAAGAGGAGAAAGTAGGCACCAAGAAGAGAAAAGGGTGAATTATCTAGAAAGAGTGGAAAAAGTGTAGGGAACGCCCGGATGATCATAGAAAAAAGAAAAAGTCGTGATAGAAGTAACCACTAATGAACTCAGAGAGCAGGGGTTGACACCCGATTAGTAGCTGACAACCAACAAGGAATAGTGCTGCACCATTGCATTCTGCCGATGTATTTCACCAGAGGAGTAAGGAATATAGTGAATTTCAATCCGTAATCAATTGACAACGAAAAATAATGCTAGTCTTTCCCCGTGTTAAATAAAACACTAAAGGAATTCCTATTCCATTCGAATAGAAAGATCGATCCGAAATTTTGGTTAGATAGTAGTTGTTTCTTTATTCTTTGATACAGGGTCCAAATTCTTCTTTAATTAAAGAAAACTGGGAAAGATCTCCGTTTAATCAGAATTGGAAAGGATCAGAGAATATAGAGCAGGAGAGAACGGCAAAGAAAGATTGAGGAGGAGAATGAATGAGTGAACCTGACAGGAACTATCCATAAAGAATGGAAAAAAGGGTCGGGAACGGCTGGATGATCAAGGAAAGAAGGAATTGTTAAGGAGATGACAACTTACAAGGATGGGTGCCGCGCAAATGCATTCTGCCGATTCACGTCACAAGAGGTAATAAATTTTTTAGTTTAGGAGGAAGTAGGATAGCCAATGATGACGAAGTGCCCGATTCTGAACCATTGTATAACAAAGAATAATGTTAGTATTTTTCCGTTTTAAGTTTTAACAAGAACAATTCTCATTCCATTCTAATATCCAATGCTTGAATAAGATTTTTATGTTCTTTTTCTCTTGCTTTTGTTTTTCTCTCTCTTTTTCTTTATCATTCTGTCTTATGTTCTTTTTTTTCTTTCTTTTCTGGTTTTATTTCTTGCTCTCCTTCTTTTTTCTTTGTCTTCTTTCAATTCTCTTGGTTTTCCCCTTCGTGTTCTTCTGCTTCTTGCTCTCTTCTCTCTTTTCTTATTCTCTCTTTCTTTTTTCTCTTTTTCGAACTTTTCAGAAATTCTTTTTCTCTTTCTTATTTTTCTTTGATTCTTGTTCTTCCTCCCACTTTTTTCTGAATTCTTCTTCCGATTTCTTGTTTTACCTTTCATCGCTGGAAAATGGCTTTGTTGTTGTCTGGCTCTCTCTTTTTGTGATGAATCTATCTTCTTTTCTGTCTTATTTATTGATACTTTATGAAACTAAATTACTTTTACTTTCAATATTTTTAACTAGAATTTTTCTATAGACATTACTGTTTTAATAGTAATTTAAAAAATATTAACTTAAAATTTTATATTTTTTTATATAAATAATTAAAATAATACATTAATTATAACTACTAACAATAACTGGATTTAGATTTCGAACTTTATTACTAGATTTAAATTATTTTTATATTATTATTTGATTTGTTTGATTTACTATATTCCTCAATATATTTCTCAATCTTTTTATTTTACTATTTCCAATACAATATATTTTACTTAATTTTAATTTATATAATAAAAAATAGAAAAAACAAAAAAGAGAAGGGAGAAAAAGAAAAAAGACGACAACAAAGAGAAAACAAAAGAGAGAAAAGAACAGAAAAAAGAGGAAGAATAAGAAGGAGGCCCGAAAGAACACGAAAGAAAAGACAACAAAAGAAAAAGACAGAGGAAAGAGAGAGAAAAAAGCAGGAACGAAAAAGAAAAGAAGGAAAGAGAAAAAGATGGTCAAGAAAAAGAAACAGAAAAAAACAAAACGAAGAAAGAAAGCGATGAAACAAAGAAGCAAAAGCCAGAAATTCCCCCAAGCAAAAGCAATGGAAGCCTGGCTGGAAAGAAGAGAAAGCCGGCGAGCTCTCGACAAGCTCCTTAACCTAATGAAGGAAACCATAACATGGGCCGACGGCCCCTCGGTTCAAAGGTAGCCTATTGTATGCTCTAGACTTACTTCGAGAAAGCACATGAGTCCTAACGCTATGCGACCGAGACTTAGAGGGTACTCGTGCAAGTCAGGCGTGGGCCGGTCCTAGAAAGGGAAGAAATGATAAGTGCGGCAACATAGGGATCCGTGGTATAATCTTTCACTCTAGGAGGGGTTAGAGGGGCATAGCACCGGTCTTCGTAGAGGAGGATTTGTGGCTCGGCTGACTAATTTTGCCGTAATCGACTCCTTTCTATAGACCAGAGTTTCTTGTGGCAATGGGGAGAAGAGAAGGGCAGTAAATGAATTTCTTCCTTCCCCGACCACACTCCAAAAAGGAAGCAAGATGCGACCATGGCCCAGAAGACCAAAAACCAGAAAAAAAGCGGAGAAAGAGGGCTAACCAATCCTAGACTAGACCCAGAAAAGAAAGTAAAAAGAGAAATCAGAAAAAGAAAGAAGAGAAAGAGAGTCAAAAGAGAAGAGAGAGATAGGAATGAGGAAAAAGAAAAAACGAGAGAGAAAGAAATCCTAATAAAGAAGACAAAAAAGGAAGAAACTGGAATTTACCATATTTCCGTAAAAAACTCCTAAAAGCACTCCCTACCGCAGCCTCTTACTAGTTTCTATTGTATCTATTTCCCACTCCATTATGGATTAGAGATCAAAGTTAAAGTTATAGAGAATGCAAACAATAAATAAGAGTGAAAAAATTCCAAAAAAAAGGAATGTGACCAGAAAAAGTAAAAAAAAAGAAATAAAAGACTCTAGGGCCAACCCCTAATTAGTGGATCCAGATAAAGCAAAATAGGACAGAAATACAATTAGTAGAGGTGCCTTGAGATTCTAGACACAGATATAATTAGCAGATATATTCTATTAAGAGAATACGAAATAATAAAAAGCAATTAATAGAATAAGAACAAAGCACAAGCAGAGAAAAAACAAAATTACAAAAAGAAATCAAAAACATCATATACTTCCTAGAAAGAAGAAGGATGTTCCTCAGCTCGTGCAAGAGTAAAATGATAAGAGAGATGCGTTAGGGTTTTATGCAGAATAGTTCTAAAAAACCTGGTATCCTCTTGTCACCGAGAAGTTACATGAATAAAAAGATAGGAAAGAAAAGAGCACAAAAATCAGAGAGAAAGAATAAACAAAAAGAGAAAGAAATGTTTGAACCAAAAACTAAGAGATTTAAAACAGAGTGCTCTACTCCAAAAAGCAAACAACCTAAAAAAAATCCATAACATAATATAATAATAATATACTATTTTATTCGAAAAACTACCTTAGTTTTAGTATGTGTTTACTAGCACTATATATATACATGATATATACATGGTAGCCTTATTATCTTGTTTCCTCTTTTCTGCTTGTCCTTTTCTCTTTCTGTCTTTTTTCCTTAGTTTTTTATTAACAAAGGGAATGGACGATAACGAAATACTCTTTCTTTTGTTTTTTTCTCTTTTTTCTCGCTCTCTCTCTTTTTTCTTTCTTTTTTTTATTTTTTGTTCTCGTTCTTCTTTTGGAACTTTCTTTTCGTTCTCCTTCTTTTTTCTTGTTTTTTCTTTTTGTCTTTCTTTCACGAATTCCTTCTTTTTTTCCGTTTCTCTTTTCAAATTCTTTTTTCTTTCCTTTTTTTAATATGACTTCGTGTGTGTTTTTTTATCTTCTTTGTTTCTTCTTTGTTCTGGACAGTTCACTCGGAAGTTTTTTAAATAACTTGCACTTTTAGTCCTTTAAGGGGTCCAACTTGTTAGTAAATGGGGTATGTCTCAGGTCGGTTCCAATTCTACTCGTTTTTTGGATTTTTCGAATCCTAATCTCTTTTTTTCTTCCAAAAATATTTTATTTTGCTGTTCACAATATTCAAACAACTTTCTCTTATTTTTCTTATTTATGATTAAAAGTTTTCAAAACTCAGGGACATGAAGATAATACTGAGAGGCTTTGTAGGATTTGAACTTATTTCTTTGTATTTTTTAGATGTATGTTGATTTATAATGTTTTTGTCTTCATAAAAATTTAAATATTTAATAAATTAGTAAAAAATCTTAGTGTATTTAAATTTATTTTTAATTCTTTTATTAAAATTATAAAATAAAATTTATGTCTATTAATTAATAAAATGTGTAAATATAAATAGTATTTAAAAATCTTTCTTTTTTTACTTTCTTTATTGTTTAGTATAATAAAATATTAAATTAAGAATCTAATATAAATGAAATTCTTTCGTTTAGGTTTAGTCGTTAGATCATTTTTCTTAAATTATTTGTTTCGGGGGTTGCGGTTGGAATCTTTTTTTGGAAGTTTTTCCCTACCCTTCTGGTTTCGAAGGAAGTTCTTTGTTATTATTTTAGAGGATTTGGCACAATGTTTTGCTTTTTGTTTTATGCGGCTTTTCTTTTGTTCTTTGTTTGCTTTTTTTTCTTTTTGTGCTTTCTTTGATTTGATTTTTTTTCTCTATCTTCTTTTTATTTTTCTGTTTTTTCTTATTCTTTATTCTGTCTTTCGTATTTTTTTTTGTCTATTGTTCACTCTTTTTCTTCTATTTCTTCTTTTTTCCTTTCTCTTTTTCCCTTCTTTTGTCTCTCTTCTTTCTGCGTTCTCTATTTTCTTTCCTATTTTTTTCCGTTGTCTTGATTTTGTTCTGTCTTCTTCTTCTTCGATTCCTTCTTTTTCTTTCTCTGCTTTTTCCTCTCTATCTTTATTTTTTTAAATGGGACTTCAATTTGCTTCTCTTTTCTCTTTATCAAGCTTTCTTTTTTCTTTCTGTTTTGATTCTTCTTTCTAATTATTTTTTTCATCTCTTTTTTTATCTCTATCTCTGAGTTTGGGCTGGTATTCTTTTATTCGTCTCTTCTTTTCTTTCGTTCTCGCAGAACCCTCTTTCTCTTTTTTGCTTCTTTTTGGTTTCTTTTTTTTTGTTGTTCTTCTTTCTTTTTATTTATTTGTCTGATTCTTGTTCTTTATCTTGTTTTTCTTATATTCTCTCTTTATTCTTTTCTGTGTCTTGCTTTTTTTACTTTATTCTCCTTGTCTGTTTTCCTTGTTTTTTCTTTCTTTTATTTTGTTTTCTGATTTTTTCTTCCTGCCTTTCTTCTTTATGCTTTTTTTTAATTCCTCTGCTGTCTCTTTTTTCTTGCTTCCTTTCTCTCTTTATCTCTTTTTCTTCTTCTTGCTTCCTTTCTCCCCTTTTTAATTGTTGTTGTTGTTGGGGAATATGGATTGTTTTTTGCTTATCGCTCCTATGATGTTGCGTTCTTTTCTGTGCTTTTTTATCTTTTCTCAACGAGATCTATGTATGTTTCAAAAAAGGTTAAATTCTGTGAGTCTTTTTAGTAATTTCCTTTGAAATTTCTTTTCCTGTGCAACTTGTTTACGGCTTTTTTTGTTATTACTTTATCTTTCTACCTCGTACATTGCGTTTTTATCTATTTTCTCGCTCTCTTTTTAGTGGTTCTCCTCCAAAATATTGTTTTTCTGTATTTGACCTTTCCGATGTTCTTTTCTTTAAGCGAAAAGAACCTCCTCATTAGACTTAGAGCCAAGCTAAATTTATAAGCGTTCGGCTTGTCCAGTGGGTTACTTGATTACCAAGAATGCAAAGATAGATAAGGAAAAAATGAGACGGCTAGGTCGAAGATAGGAAGATCGAAAGTGTATCCCTAGAGAGAAGACAGAAGAAGATAAAGAGCAGGAATCTTGCAAGGAGAGTATAGAGAGAGACGGATCTCCCGTTCCGAGACTCTGAGTCTCTGAGAATTCCTGCTGCCCACAACTTTTGAAAGGACTATTCTGCAGCGTTTCTTCGTGCAAATTGTTTTTTAGAAAACATTGTCTTTCTACACTTATTTTTCCTGTCTGATTGTTTTCTCTTTATTCTTCTCTTTGTTTTTTCTTTTTATTCCTCTCTTCGATTTCCCCGTTCTTTTTGTTTCTTTCTTTTCCTTGTTTTCTGTGTCGTCTTTCTTTTCGATTTCTTTTCTCTTTCTTTTTTTCTCTTGTTGTGAACTTTTTCTTTTTTCTATGTTCTGTCTCTCTTCTCTGTCTTTTCCTTTTTTTTCTTTTGTTCTTGTTGTCTTTTCTACTCTCCCTTTTTCTTGTTTTTTTTCTGCTTTCTATTTCTTTTATTTAGTTGCTTCTCTTTTTTGGACCTTTTTACTTTTTTGGTTTTCTTTTTTCTGCTTTTCCCGTTTTTGTTTAAGATAGAGTAGATAGAGAGAGGAACAAGTAAAGAGAGTCGAGAGTTGACGGCAGCAGCTAGGAGTAAAGAAGGCAGAAAGAGGAGGGCCTAAAGGGCCTGTATCTTCCTAAAAAACTTCGATTGAATCTTTTTGTTCTTTGATGATTGAACAATGACTCGACTTTTCTTTTCACAGAAAAGAATCCATAGTCTTCGCACGGACGACAAGTCTTGATTGTTATTCTTAACTCTTCTTGGCTGCCTCTCGAATTTTGTATTATATTTCTTTCTACCTTTCTTTCTGCCTACTTTGTGTCTTTTTTTCTTTAGTTTTCTGACCGTTGATGGGATATTTCTTCCTTTGAAAGAACTTTCCTATGCTTTCTACTTTTACAGGTGAGTTGGGATTTCCGGCAAATTGCTCCCTCTTTACTCTCGCTCAAAAGCTTCCCGTTTTGCTTGTGCTAAAGTTGTATCTGTATCTTGTTGTTACAAGGCATTTCTCGCTTTGTTGATCTTTAGACTACCAGCAGTGATCATAAATAAAAGGGTTTTTCTTTGCTGTCCTCTATGGTTTTCTTTTTATTATAGGGACACGTCTGGTGGCATTCAGGCATTTGGTATTGGATTTGGCCGAACCTTAGTAATCCCAAGTCTGAGGTGCTCGTTTGGTTTCTAAAGGAAACGTAGCGCCTCTGGGAAGCGTTTAGCTGCGTGGTTTGTCATGGCCAAATTGGGTGAGTTGGGTTCTCTTCTTCCTGTTTGCCTATTATCTAGCATTGATGGCGCCTTTGTATTCTTTCGTGGGCAATCCTATTATGCTCTTAAAGAACAGGGTTCTGCTTCTTTCCTATGACTCTTTGCACTCTTTCTGCCTCCACTCTTCGTTTAATTCCCTTTGTTTTTAAAAGAGGGTTTTCTGTTGAAAAGGATTCTTTATTGGCGGTACATAGTTGAAACCAAGGCCCTGGCTTTGTCTTCTTGTTGTTTCGGTTCGGCTTCTAGCTAAGAACTTCTTGTTTGATTTCTGTTTGAATAGGGGCATTTGGCAGTTCCTAATTGTTTGCTACTTTGTTTGTATAGGGTAGTGAAGGTCCCGAAAGTTGGAATTCTTCTTTTACTTTTTATTTTTTAGTAACACCGGGGGGACTTCTGGCATCGTCAGAGATGGGCCTTCTTCCTTTTCGAACCTTTTCTTCTATTTTTCATCTCTTTCTTTTCCTCTTTCTGTCCTCTACATTCTCTCTTATGTTTTCTTTCTCTTCTTTATATGCTTTTTTTTCTTTCTCTGTTTGTTTTTTCTTTTTCTTATTGTTTCTTTTTCTTGTCTTTCCCGGATTCTTGCTCTCGTTCTTTTGTCTTTTATTTTTTTTATACCCATTTCGATCTTCTCTTCTTTTCTTGCTTTCTTTGTTGTTCTTTTTCAGCGTTTCTCTTCTGATTCTTCCTTGTTTTTCTTTTCCTGTCTCTCTTTTTCTCTGTATTTCTTTTTTCTTCCTTTTCTGTCTATATTTCCTCTTTCTGTTTTTTCAGCCTTTTTCCTTTGTCTTTTTTTCTCCTGCTTTCTTCTTGTTTCTTTTTTCTCTCTTTTTTCTTCTTTCTGTGTTCTTTTTTGTTTGGTTGATAGTCGACGGCTAGAAGATCGCTTGTAAATTGGGTTCAATTAAAGAAGTATTAAAAAATTGCAAAATGTCTGCTTGCTTTGCTTGAAAAGTATTCGAGAAAGACTTTTGGCTATTGTGGATTGGTCAACAAGGGGAGAAAATCCATCTTTGCGAAATGGTTGTCAATCTTCCGAGCATTGGTAATTTAATCTTAGATTATGATGGTCCCGTAGGAGCAGCCTGAATTAAGGATCGCGTGAAGGAAGCAGTTTCCTAAATTAGGTATGTTTTTTCTTATTTTGCTTGTCTGTCTCTACTTATTCTATTTCTCTTTTTTTCGATCGAAGCTTCGAAGGGTTTTTTTGCTAGTGCTTTCTTTTCCGTTTTCATTGTTGTCATTTCATGTAAGTAGTCAAAAGTATGAAAAAGTAGGAAAATTGGTTTTTGTTGCAGTTACCTTACCTTAATGCATAGCACCTTACAAGAAACCTCTCTGCCTAGGTTCAAATGATCCTTAGTATTAAATTATGTGTTTCGAAAAGATGCTTTTTTCTCGTTCTTCTTAGATTTCTGTTGTTTTTTGTCTTTTTGATTTTCCATTTTTCTTGTGTTTTTTTTCTGTGTTCTCTCTTGTGTTTCTTTTTTTTTCTTTTACTGTTTATCTTCTTTTCTCTTTCTCTGCTTCCTCTTGTTTCGTGTTTTTTGATTGTTTATAGAAATGGTTTTTGTAGTTCTCTGTCATTCCTTTTTCTGTCAGACTTCTCTCTCGTTCTTGTAGAACCTTCTTCTCTTCTGTGGTCTTTTCTGTTCTGGTTTTCTTTCTTTTCCCTTCGACCCTAAGGTCTCGGTCCTTTGGAACCTTTGGTCTCTTGGCTTCGTTCTTGCACCTCTTTCGCTCTGCCTATCTCAGTTTTTTGGACCCTTTGGTTTTGTTCTTTCTCTTCGATCTCGGTCTTTCGGAACTTTTCGTCTGTTGTTGGGCCCGGTCCTTCTCTCTGCCGATCTTGTTCCAGACCACAGTCTTCTCGGCCTCGTAGCTTTGGCCCCTTCTTCAGCCATTTCTTGTAGTTGTTTGAGTGCTTTAGTCAGTCATTTGTTTTCGTTCGGCTTCTGTTTCGACTTTGTTCTTCATCATCTTCTCTTTTCTTTTTCTCTGCGATGGTTTTTTTCTCAGACAGAGGAAAGCATTTTTTTCTTTTCCCATCGACTTCCTGGTCTCGTTCTTTATTTTCCTTTGGCCTGTCGTCCTCGTTTTTGCCCTTACTCCGTTTTGTTGTCTTTTCTTGCTGTGTTTTTTGAAGGAATTTCTGAGTTCTCGTTTTGTTTTTATTGTCAGTCATTTCGTTCTTGTAGTTTGAGATGCTTGTAACTAACTCTGTCTCCTTTGTTTTCTCTTGCTTTCGTGGAGAATTACTTTCTTTTCATTGGAGATGGTCAGTGCCCGTTCCTCTGTTTTCTTTTCTTTCCGTTTTTTGTGCTCGAATTCCTAAGTTTTCGTTGGATTTCCTTGTATTTTTCATTCCTTAGCAGTTTTCATTGGAGTAGTTTGGGAAGGCTTATCTCTGTCTCTCTCATTCTTTCTGCTTCGTCCTAAGGGTCTCATTCTTGTAGAACCTTCTTCTCTTCTCTGGTTTTTCTTTCTTTTACCAGACAAAGGAGACATGCCCTTTTATTCGTTAGGCTCGTTTTATAATCTGTTTTTTTGCCTTATTCCTTTATTTTCCCTGTGGTCTTTCGTCCTTGGTCCTTTCCTTTGGAACCTCCGAACTCTTGGTCTCGTTCCGCGAGAATCCTCGATCTGTCGCTTTCTATCTTTTAGAGAACCTTTATTTGTTTGTTTTCGTTTGAGATCTGCATTAGATAGATGTCAGTTCCTGTTCATTCGTTCTTTTTCTGATTTGTTGGAAATATCTTTTGTTCTGGTTTTGTTTTGTCAGAGTCTTGTTTGTGTTTTTTCTCGGAAGGAGAGGGTCCTTTCTTCGGTTGTTTTTTTTAAGATTTCTTTTCTTGTTTTTGCTCTTTGTGTCCATAACTTTTCTGAGATTTCTTTGTTTTGCTGGAGTTTTCCTTCTTCGGTCTTTTACTCTCTCTTTCCTTACTTTACTTTCTCTTGTCAGTCATTTGCTCGATTCTTGTTTGTCTTCTCTTCTCGTGCTTTCTTTCTTTTTGAGAGAATTCCTTAGTTTAATTCTCGTTAGAGTTCTCTCTAGTCATTCCCTAGTTCTTTGTTGGAGTCATTTGAGTCGGCTTCTCTTTCGACTTAACGGTTTCGTCTTTCATCTTTTTCGTCCTCGGCCCGGACTTTCGACCCAAGGTTTTCGTTTTTGCAGAACCTTCTCTTGTTATTCTTTTGTTCTCCTGCGGCCGTTCGGCCTTGTTTTGCATAACCTTCTTTTATCATTCCTTCGTTTTGTTGGAGATCTTAGATGTCCGGAGGTTGTTTGCTCCGAAAGTAATGGGCTTCTAGAAGTTCCTAGTTCTTGTTCTTTTCCTTGTCTATTCCTTAGTGGTTTTCTGTTCCAGTGCTTTTCTGAGAGAGACTTTGTTTGGAGATGGTTTTTGCTTTTCTTTTCATTCTTTTGTTCGATTTTCATTCTTTCTTCTCTTTCTTTGTCCTTCGGGAACCTAAAGCCTCTTGGTCTCGTTGGACCCCATTCTTCAGTTTTCGTTGGAGATCTGCTATTCTCAGTTCTTTCGTTGTCTGTTCGTCGTTGTATAAGTTTTTAGTTTTTGTTCCGCTTTTCATTTGTGCTGGAGATCTAAGTGCCATGTTCTCTCTTTTCTAGAACTTTTTGAGAGAATTACGTAGTTCTCGTCCTTCTTCTTCTTGTTGTCTTTCCATTCCTTAGTTTTCTTGGAGATGATTTCTTTGTCGACCCTTGGGTCTCGTTCTTTCTTCTCTTTCGACCTCAAGGTCTCTTTTTTTTGAACCTGCTCTCTGTTTTTTCTTTATCTTTTTAAGGGTTTTTTCTTTTCTTCCGTTCTTTTTTTTTGTTTCTTTTTTCTCTTGTTCTTCTTTTTTTATTCTCTTTGTTTTTTTCCTCTCTCTTTCCTTTCAGCATTTTTTTTGCTTTCTATTTATGTTTTTTTCTTTCGCTTTTTCTATCTCTATCTTTTTTCTTCTTTTTGTTTATCTCTGTCTTTCTCTTTCCTTTTTTTCTCTCTCTGCTTCTTTTTTCTTGTTCTTCTTTCGGATTTTCTTCTGGAATCTTTTTCTGTCTGTTTTTCGCGTCTTGGTCTGGAAGTCTTGTTTTTTCTCTTTTTTGTTTTTCTGTCTCCTTCTCTTTTCTATTTCTTTGTTGTTCTTTTCTGCTTTTTCTTTTTCTGGAACCTTTTTGTTTTCTTGTTTGTTCTTTCTATTTTTAGTTTTTTCTTTCTCCGTCTTTCTTCTTTGTCTCTTTCTTCTTGTTGCTTTTTTTCTGGTTTTTGTATTTCTTTTAGGATTCTGGTCTTCTTTTTGTTTGATTTTTTTCTTTGTCTCCTTTCTTTTTTATTTCTCTTCTCTTGTCTTTTTTTTATCTTTCTTTGTTTTTTTCTCTTTTCTTCTGTGTTTCCTTTTCTTGTCTTATTCTTTATTTATTTATTCTTTGTCTTTTTTTCTTGTTCTGTTATCTTTCTTTTCCCTGCCTTTGTCAATGAATCTATTTTTCTTTCGTTATTTTTTTTTCATTTCTTTTTCTATTTTTCTTTTAGGTCTTGCTTTTTTCTTTTTCTGTTTTTTTTGCTTTCTTCTTTTCTCTTTCTAATATTTTTCTTCTCTCTCTTCTTTTTTTTTTATTTTTTGTGTTTTTTGATACTTTTTTCTTTATTTGTTTTTTTGACTTTTCTCTTTTTCTTTTTGTTTTCTTCTTTCTGTTCTCCTTTGTCTGTTGTTTTTCTTTCTTGTCTTTGCCCTTTTTCTTTTGTTTTTTCTTTCCTTCTATTTTTCTCTGATTCTGTCGGATCTTTTTCTTTGTTTTCTTTCTCTCTCTTCTTTTTTCTCTTTCTTTTTTTTTGTTTTTCCTTACTTGTACAGAAGGGAGAGTACGACAATTTTCTATCCTACTTTTTGTAGATTTCCCCATCGTGTTTTTTCTCTTTCTTTTTCATCTCTCTCTTTCACTCCTTCTTTTTCTTCTTTATTTGTTTTTTTCTTGTTCTCTTTTCCTTTGTTTTTTTCTTTCTCAATCTCTTTTGTTTGGAATCTTGGGTAGGCGGAAGTCTTTTTCTTTCATTATCTTCTGATTTTTCTTATGATTTATCGTTTTCTTTCTTTTATTTATTGTTTATTGTTTTTTTCTTTCTCGTTCTTTATGTAACCTTCTTCTCTCGCTTGGTTTGTTTACCTCGGCCTGGAAAAGTCCCGTTGTTTAGGAAGTTTTTGTGTTTGTCTTTGCCGGGGAGTTTCGTTTTTTCACCGTCGTGCTTGCTTGTTTTCTCTATTTTTGACTCTTCTTCTCTTGTTTTTTTTGTCTTTTTCATTTCTCTTCTTTTCTTTTTTATTCTTTTGCTTTTTCTTCTTGTTTTGTTTTTTTCCTCTCTTTGTTTTCTTTTCTCTGCCCTTTCTTTTTTTGGAATTTCTTTTTCTTTCTTGGTCGGGATCTCTTTCTTGTTTTCTTCTTTTTCTTTTCGTTCGTGCTTCCCTTTTCTCTCTTCTTTTTTCTTTTTTTGTCTCGTTCTTTGGAATTTTCTCTTTGTATTAGTTTTCTCATGTTTTGTTCTTTCTTCCTCTTGCTCTGCTTTCTTTTCTGTCTTCTTCTTTGTTTCCTTTCTCTTTTTTCTCTGATTCTTTTTCTCTTTTTTGTTTGTGAATTCTCCTTGTTCTTTTAAGGATTGCTTTGTCAAATAGCAAATAGAAGGAATGGATTTTCTTTTTGTTTTTTGTCGATACTTATTTTGTATGAAATAGCGTGTCCATTCTGTGAGGTCGTTTTTTCTCATTTTCGTAGTAAAATTCTGCTTTTTAGGATAAAATAATAGCTTCTTTTGTAATTCCTTTTTTTACAGTTTTCTTGTTCTCTTTCTCTATTCTTCTTTTTCTATGTTCTGTTTCTTTTCATCGTCTCTTTTGAAATTCTGGTTTTCCCGAAATGGATGAGGAGTTTTCGCAGCATATTTGGAATCCTTGTCTCTGGGGTGCGGCTCTTTTTGTTCTTTCTCTGTCTGTAGCTAGCCTTCTTACTTCTCTTTCTTTTGTCTTTTCTTTCTACTTTATTTCCTCTCTCTTCTCTTGTGCTTTCTCTTTGTCTGTCTTTGTTTTCTCTGCATCGAGTGTTTTTCGTGGAGAATTTTTTTGTTCTAGTTGGATGTTGGGGGTCTTTTTTTTTCTTTTTTGCAAGGTGTCTTTGTTTACTTTGCTGTTGAAGAGGTTGGTTTTGGTCGTAATCTATGTTGATAGGATACTAGGGGCTCCGGGTGTTCCTTGAGTTTCTGGCTCTCGTTCGTCCGCAGAGTCCTTTTTCTCTTATTCTGTTTTTCTATGTTCTTGCTTTCTTCTCTATTCTATTTCTCTTCTTGCTGGGGAATGTCTTTTTGTTTCTCTCCTCTGATTCTGGCTTTTTCTGTGTTGTCTTTCTTTTTTTTTCTTTGTTCTTCATTTTCTGTTTTTGACTCTTTCTTTTCCTTTTTATCTTCTTTTCTTTTTCCTTTGCTCTCTGATTCTTTTGGAACTTTTTACTTTAAGTTGTTTTGTTCTTCTGGAATTTTCTTATTGTTTTGTGAAACCTTCTTTTCTCTCGTTGTCGTTCTTTTTTCTGTTCTTTTTTCTGTTCTTTTTTCTTTCTGCTTCTGGTCCTAATTTTTTTCTTTTATTGTCTTCTTTGTTTCTGTTTTCTCTCTTCTTTCTTTTTCTGCTTTGTGTTTTTCTCTTTGTTTTGCCGTCTTTTCTTGTTTTTCTTTCTTTCTTGGGTTCTCTTCTCGGCTCTTTCTCTTTTTCTGCTGCTTCTGTTTCTTTCTCTTCTTTTGCTTATTTTTCTATTTTCTGCTTCTTCTATATTTCATTGATCTCGTTCGTGTTCTTGCTTTTTTTTTCGTTCTTCTTGTTTGTCTGGGCTTCGTTCCTTTCTTTCTTTCCGTCCCATTCTCTTTTTGCTCTGATTCTCTTTTCTCTCTCTTTTTCTTCTTTCTTGTTATTGTCTTTTCCTCTTCTTTTTTCTTATGTTTTCTTCTTATTCTTGCTTTTTTCCTTCTTTTTGTTTTTCCTCTCTCTTCTCTTTCTTCTTCGGTTTCTCTATCTTTCTGCTTTCCATTCTCTGAATTTTTCTTGTTTTGTTTTTTCTTCTTCGTTGGATTATTTTTTCTTTATTCTGAGATTTTTGTTCGTTTCTGTTCTTTTTCTTTAATTACAAAATTACATCTCTTCTTCCTTCTTTTTTTCTATTCGACCCTTTGTTCTTGTTCTTTTCTCTCTGCTCTGTCACTCTCGTTCTTTTTTCACCATTGTCTTCGTTCTTTTGGAACCTTCGACCCTAAGGGCTCTTTTTCTTGGAACTTTCTGTTGTTATCTATCTTTTTGAACCTTCCTTTTTCTCTTGTTTTTTTATTTTTCTTTCTGTTCTTTTTCTCTTGTTTTCTCTCTCTTTTTCCCCTTTCTGTTTCCTCTGTTTTTTTTTTCTTGCTCTTTCTTTATTTTTCTTCTTTGAGGGAACTTATTTGCTTTCTTCTTTTCTGCCCTCCTTGGAAGTCTTTTTTCATCTCTTTTTTTTCTTCTTATCTCTTTTTTGCCCTTTTTTCTCCTCTCTTCTTTTTTGTTGTTTTCTTTTTCCTTATTTCTTTATCGGATTTTCTCTTTAGTTTATTTGTTTCTCTTTACTATTTGGAACCATCTTTCTTTTTCGTTCTGAAGCTGGGGACCTTAAGTTTGGTTGGTTTTTCCCTCTTTCTTCTTTCTGTCATTTTCGTTTTTCTCTCTCTCTCTTTTAATAGGGCTTTTCTTTCCGTTCTTGCTTTAGTTTGGCTTTCTTTTCGTTCTTTCTTCTATATCTTGCTTTCTCTCTTCTTTCTTTGCTTTTTCTTTGCTAGTTTGTTTTATTGTTCTTTGGGAGAGAAGAAGGAGAAATGGACGACGACAAAAAAAGAGGGGGAGGGTTTCCAGGGGACTCTTAGGTCGAAGATAGAAGAGGAAGCAGCGGAGGGTTCCATAGACCATAAGGTCGAAAGCGCAAGCAAGAGATAAGAAGAGAGAGGAGGGTTCTTTCATAAGGAGACCACTGGCGCGAAGAAGAAATATGGCATAAGGAATAAAGAAGATAGAGGGTTTCAGAAAGAACGTGAGAGAAGGAGAGTCGGTTGCGAAGGAGATCGCAAGATCGAATGAGACTTTCTTTCTCTTGTTCTTTTTTTTTGTCTCTGATTCTTTTTCTGTTCTTTTTGATCACTTTGTTTTATTTATTTTTCTACCTTGTTTCTTTTGTTTTTCTTCTTTTTTTCTGCTTCATAGAATTTCTTTTGTTTGTTCTTTTTTCCTCTCTGCTGTTTTCTTTCTTGATCTTTTTATGTTTTTTTTTCTCTATCTCTTTTTTTCTGCTTCTTATTTCGTTTCTTTTGTCTACTCTTTTTTCTTTCTTTTTTTAACTTTCTTTTTCTTTGATTCTTTCTTGTTTTTCCTATTTTGCTTCTATCTCTTTTTCGTGATTTAACTTTGATTGCGCATTTGTTTCAGGGATGACCTATTAGTAACTTAATGAAAGTTGAAATGGAATGCTGGCAGGCAGTTGAAAGTTTGTAGTCTTCAGAATAAGATTTATTTCGTGCTTAGATATTCTCGGAATTTTTACATAAATATTGTTTGGTTATCAGGTCCTCTCTAAACTTTATAATTTTTTTCTTCTTTATTCTATTTTCTTCTGTTTTTTCTTTTTTTTGATTCTTCTCGTTGTTTTTTCACCTGCGTTTTATCTTTTCTTCTTTGCTTTCTGTTAATTTTTTCGAATACGTCTTGAGGGGGCCCTCCTTCTTTTTCTTTTTCGAGCTTTCTTTATCTTTCGTACATCTGTTTTCTTTCTCTTTCTTTATTCTTTCTTGCTCTTCTTTCTTTTTTGTCTCTTATTTTTCCTGACCTCTGGAGCAAGATTCTCTTTTGGTGGAGATCCTGATAATGCATTTCTGTGTCAAGTGCGTATCTTGTTAGGTTTGATTCTCGTTGGTCATTTCGATTCAATTATTCAATTAGATTTTATTAGTGTTAATTACATATTACAAAAATTCTTACTTTTATTTTGGTTTAGGTTTATTTAGACAGTAATGGTTATTAATAATCTGCTTGCTCTTGCTTCTCATTTCTGTTATTCATCCTGCAAAAAGGTCTTTTTGGAGTTGTTGTTTACTGTATTCGTAATTTAGTGACTAATTCTGTATGTAGTTGTAATATGGAGATTTAGGTACGTCTTTTGTAGTAGTTCTTTCCAGGAATAAGTTAATTCTACATGATTCTTTGTATTTAGTTTAGTCCCTCTTTCGTACTTTTGCTGTCTTTCTTTTCTTTTTTCTGTTATTTTCCTTCTTCTTCTGGTTTTTCTTTTATTTTGTTTCTTGCCCATCTTGTGTTTTTGGAATTTTTTTGTTCTTTCTTTTGGCCTTCTTGTTTCTTTCTATCTTTTCTTGTTTTCTTTTTCGGACTTCTTTTTCTGCGTTTTTTTTTTTTGATTCTTTATTGTTCTTCTCTTTCTCTGTTTTTGTCTTTCTCAGATTCTTTTTTCTTTGTCTTTTGCTCTTTCTCCTATTTTACTTTTCTATTCGTAAACTCTGGTTTGCTCTCTTCTTTTTCTTCTCTTTTTCTCTTTTTTTGTTGCTTTTCTGTTTTTTCTTCTTTCTTTTTTATCCTTGTGTTTTCCGTTCTTTCTTTTTTTCTTTTCTCTTTCTTTTATTCCTCTCTCTTCTTCTTTTTCTGATTCTTTTTATTGTTCTTTCTCTTTTTACCTTCTTATTTTTCTTTTATCTTCTGCTTTCTTTTCTGTCTCCGTGTTTTTCTTCCTTCCTCTAACACTTATTTTTTTATTCTCTCTTCTTTTATTTTCTCTTTCTTTGGCTCTTCTCTTTTTCTTTCTTTTTTCTGCTTTCTTTTTGGAAACTCGGGTTTTCTCTCTTCTTTATTCTTCTTTTTTTGTTTGTGCTTTGGTGCTTTCTGTAGTGAATCTTCTTTTCTCTTGTTCCTTTTGTTTGTTTTTTTCTTTTTTGTTGTTGTCTTTTATTTTTTCTCTTTTGTCTTCTTTTTTTATTTCTTTTCGCCTGTTCGCATTCTTTCAGAGAACTTTGTTCTTTACTGAGCCTCTTTTTCTTCTCTTTCGATCAGTACTCTCTTTTTTTTAATTTCTTTACTTTTTATTGTCTATCTTTCATATTCTTTTTTTCTTTTCTTTCGCTCTGCTTCTCCCCTTTTCTGCTTTCTCTTTCTATTATTTTTTCTATTTTTGCTGTTTTTTTCTTTTTCTTCTTGTTTTTCCGTTTTACTTTTTTTGCTTTTTCCCTTTCATTCTCCCTTTCTGTTCTGATTCTTTTCTTCTTTCTATTTTCCTCTTTCTCTGCTTTCTTCTGTGTTCATAAACTCTAGTCTGAGACTTTTTTTTGTTTCTTGTCACCGCCCCTCCTTCCCCTTCTTTTTTGTTTTATCTCTGCCTTATTTTTTTCTCATCTCCTTGTTTTTTCTTTTTTTGTTCCTCTTGTCTTCGTTCTTTTCTTTCCGCAGCACCATCTCTCTTTCTTTTTCTGTTTTTCTATTTTATGACATCTTTTTTCTGGTTCTTCTCTCTTTCCTCTTCTTTCTATGTTTTTCTTTCTCTGTAAGCGCTGTGCTTTTAGGTTGTTTCTGTTAAAATCTGGATATGATTCAAGGTGTTTTCCGCTGTTTGTGTTTTCGTGGAAGTTTGAGATTTTGTGATTGTACAAGGTTCTCCTTTTTGTTTTCGCGTAGATGCAATACATGTCTAGGCTGGACTTTATTTTTTGTGTGTTCTTAGAAAATCTTTGCTTGCTGCCTTCTATCTATAAGCAATTCTTCCTGACTCAATTCCTCTGGATCTTCAAGGAGATCTGATCCTTTATCTTTTGAATTGGTTTCTTTCTTTGTCTCTGTGTCGAGATGGTTCCTTTTATGTCCACAATTGGGGATCATCGAATTTCTGACTTTCTATAATTCTGCTTGTTTGTTCTATTTTTTCCCCGACGTACTTGTGCTAGTGGACTCTGTTGGATTGTAAATGTTTGGATTTGTGACTGAGGCACTTAGGATAGGCCATTTCCATATTCTTTGTTCTTGTGCTTCTTTCATTTAGCATTTAGATTCTTGTTCTGCTTTCTCTTTTCCTTTTTCCTTAGGATATTTAGGAGAAGTTCTCCTCTTTTTCTCTTTTCTGTCTACCCAACAGTCTTTTTCATCTTCTTTTTTCATCTCCTTCTTTTTTCTCTCTCTCCAACGGATTCTTTTTGCTTCTTAATTCTTATTCTTGATTCTTCTTTTTTCACAATAATAAGATAAAGCAGAATCCTAGAGAACAAAAATCAAAGAAGATAGAGTAGAGAATGCGAGAGGAGAGAAAAAATAGAGAGAGAACAAAAAACCGAGAGAGAGGGGAAATAAGAGAAAGAGAAAAGAATACAAAAGTTGTTCGAGGACCCTATTTTAAACGAGTTCGGGCCAAAGAAAACGGAAGGTGATGCTTCTAGTTATACTGACTATTCTAGCTCCCTAAACTCTGCGCCGCTATCCTTCTGACACCACTTGCCTTTCGCGATCTAGCCATAGCTGGGATTGGAAGTTCCGGTCTAGCACAAAGTTTTTCTTTAAGTAAACTTTACCAGGAAGCCCCTCGGTGGACTAGCTCTCTAAACTCTTTTCTCTACAATATTGGGAAAGGAATTTCATCTTTAGTATTAAGTAGAAATAGAGCTAACAACATCTCTGCTCTATCAGTTCCTGAGAAGCACGTGCTTGTTTTCCAAAGGACCGGGCCTTGTGTGTCTCCATCTCCTATCCTGAATCCAGTACCTCTGGATAGAACTTTTACTCTACCCAGGCACATGCTTCGTGATCTTCTGACTTACTTCGTGAAATAAATAGGGCTTCCTGGAAAAGAAACTAAGTGGTTCCCCGTGTACTGCTCCTATTCTCTTATGTAAATCAACTAAGTAGAATGTTGCCCCCGTTTTACGGAGCACTCCCAAAGCAGCCTTAGTAATATGTTCTCACAGAAGTGCTCCGAGTGATTTGTCGCGATCCTTTCCATGACATATGATGTTAGGACTATTTTTGTTCCCGTCTTGCTTACTGGCTTGACCTACTTCACTAGCAAGCCCTCCTATGTTTAATTAAACAACCTTACTGCAAATTAAGGGGTGCTAACTAGGTGGGGATCGTTTTTTCTAGGATTTCGTTCTCCGTGTTCTCTCTCTTTTTCTGCGGTCTTTGATTTAGCGAATCTTTTTTTTCCTGCTTTCCTTGGAGTTCTAGTTTCAAATCTTGGCAGGTACTCAAGAGTCAAATGAAGAAAAATGGACTTAGAGAGCCCTTTTGTTTTTTCTAATAAAAGCTAATTCGCGCCCCCGCAGGGTCTCATCTCAGATTTTCGTCCGCGGATCTCTCATTGTTGGTGAATAGAGTGTTCTCGCACTTGGGGTCCTTTAGGAGCACAGTGAAATAAGGGTCTTCTTGGATTGGTTTTCCTTTTCTTGCCGTCTTTTTTTGAGTTAGGTGTTTCCTTTGTTTTTCTTCTCTTTTTCTCTTCTCTCGTTCTCTGTTTTGTCCTTTGGAACCCGTTGTTTTTTCTTTTTGTAATTTCTTTCTTCTTCTCTTTTTCTGTCTTTTCCTTCTTGTTTTATCTCTTTTCTTTGTTTTTTCTTCTCTTCTTCCCTGTCTCATCTCATTCTTTCTTTTCTTGTTCTCTTTCTTTCTTCTTTGTCTTCTATTTTTCTTTTTTTCTCTTCTTGTTGTTCTTTGTTCTCTTTCCGCCCCTCTTTCTTTCGTTTCTTTTTTCTGTGTTTGCTCTTCTTTTTCTTGTTGTTTTCTGCTTGTTCTGTTCTTCCATTTTCTTTCTGGGACCCTTTCTCTATTTGTCTACTCGAATTCTTTGGTCAGTCACTTTGTTTTTGTCTGTGTGATTCTATGTAGAACTGCCGTTGTAGACTATCCCGCCTTTATCTACGGCATGGGTTTTTTCCCAGCATGGTAGACTTTCCCAGGTCTATTCTGAGTAAGCCTTTTCTTTCTGTAGTTATCTACTTCTGCGACTCCCTTTCTTTATAAGGGCAATCGTTTCTATCTTTCTTTAGGCACATAGACTTTAGCGCTTTTAGATATGGCATAGGTTCTACGATGGTAGACTTTTTTTAGTCCATTAGACGCGCCCCCTTTGTTTGTATCTTGTCTTTCTTTTCTGTCCTGCAGTTGTTCTGTCCCTCCCTTGGTAGACTTTCTCTGACTTTCTATACGCAATGACCGCGTTCTCCTTGGAGACGTAGATTTATACTAGATGACCCACATTCATTCACTTATATACGCAAAACTCAACCATGCACTTTCTCTGGGCACTGACTTCCGTGACTCACATTCTAGACTTTCTATACGCAATTAGTGGATGGTTCTTCTCGTCTGGAATCCTCTTCTTTTCTTATTTACTTTCGAGAGTTGGTTGAAGAATGGACGACAACGCAATCTTTTTTCTTTCTATGATTTCGAAATCTTGTGTTTCTTTATTTGAATTTGAGGAAATGGACGACAACCAAAGCAGCAGGAAAACAAGGAAGAATGCACTGAGGCAGGAATGTACAAAGTAGAATTTCTGTGCTCTTGTTCTTCTTCTCTTATTTTCTTTCTCTCTTTCTTTTTATCTTCTTGTTTTTTCTTTCTTCTCCGATTCTTTTTTGTTCTTTTCTTTCTTTTTCTGCTGCTTCTTTGTCTTTTTCCTCTCTCTCTTTCTGTTTTTCTGTCTTGTGTTCTGCTTTCTCCTCTTTTTTAATCTGTAGTTTTTGAACTTTTCTGTGACCCGCGACTTTCTTTTTTTCTCATTGCTTTTCTTTCTTCTCTCTCTTTTTCTGATTCTTCTCTCTTTCCTTTCTGTGCAGCTATCTTGTTTTCGTTCTTGTCTTTTTTATTCTCTTGCAATGCTTCTTGTCTTGTTTCTCTTTCTTTTTTTTCTGTTCGAATGCCTTTTTCCTCTGCCTTCTCTCTGCCTGCTATCTTTCTTTTTTTTTTAATGTTTTCCACAGGATTTTTCTTTTGAGAGGTCGTTTAGTGTTTTTTCTAGTGTTATTTTTTGTAATGTGTGTAGTTTGCTGGAATAGTTTGTGTTGTTATTTGTTGTGTATTTTTGGAAGAGTTTCATTGAAGAGGTATAAGTTGTACTTGTTTTTGTTTGTCTGTGTTTTTTTTTGTTTGTGTATTTTTTCGCTTTCGCTGGCTTTGGATTTCTTTTAGTTTTAAATTGTAATTATTTATATATGTTTTTTGGAATTGCTTCGAAAAAGTCGGGATTTGCCTTGGTTTTGCTGTCTTTTTGAAATATTTTGTGCGGGTCCTTTTTGTAGCGTCTATTTTTTATCCTCTAGTGCCAGGTTCGAGTTTAGGGTTCAGGTTTCTGGATTTGTGAAGTTGTGGCTTTGTTGTGAGTTTCTTTGTTTGTTGTAGTTGTTAAAAGGTTTTTCTTGTTTTTCTTTGTCTCATTTTTCTTTCCCTCTCTTTCTCTCATCCTTTTTTTCCTTTCTTTGTTTGAGAACCTTATTTTTCCTTCTTTTTTTTTTTTTTCTTGATCTCTTTCTTCTCTTTATCTCTTTTTGTTTGATTGCTTTCTTGTTTTCCTTGTTTGTGTTCGCTTTTTAAGCAAGACTTTTGTTATTTTGCTAGAGAGGTGTAACCTTGTTTACTGTTTTTGCAATTGTGAAAGGGTGGATTTCTTTTGAATGTAGTTTTTTAATATGACCTTTTGTATGTACATTGTGCTTAAAGTGTCACTACCTCACAAGCTTTTTGAGTTTGATAGGTAAGATTAAAATTGTTCTGCAAGTTTTTTGAGGACTAATTTTGTGTCTAGTGATTTTCGAAGTTTTTTGGTTGAATTTCGAATTGTTTATATGTATTTTTTTTGAAATTGTATCAAAAAAGTCGGGATTTGTCTCAAATTTCCTTTATTTTTGTTATTTGTGATGGGGGGTCTTGTTGTAGCGTCTGTTTTTAAAAGACCTATTGCCGGGTTCGCATCTTTTCTGTCTTTGTTTTTTGAAGTTCTGTCCTTATTGTTCTGTTATTTGTAAGTTTTTGTGTTCTTTCTCTTTCTTTTATTCTCTTGCTCTCGTTCCTTGTTCTTTGTTTCTTGCTTTTTCTTATTTTCCGCTTTGTTTCTTTTTCTTTCATTTCCTTCTCTCTGAACTTTCTTTCTAAACCTTCTTTCTTCTCTTGACTTTTTCTTTCGTTTTCTCTGCTCTCTTTTTCTTTGTTTTTTCTGGTTGTTTTTCTTTTGTTTTATCTTTCTGCTCTTTTTCTTCTCTGATTCTTTTTTCTCTTTCTTTCTGCTTGTCTTTTGTGTTCTTCTTTTTCTTGTTGTTTTTCTTTATTTTGTTTGTATGTAATCTGCTATAGTCTGGTGTATTCAAGAGGAATTCGTTTAAGGTGGATTAGGTTTGTATTGTCTATTATAGAAGTAATTATATTTTTGTGTATATAGGTATAGAAGCAGGGACAAGAGGTCAGAATCCAGTGAATAAGAGAAAGAAGAAAGTAGGAGTAAGAGGCAGATGAAGTAAGAATGCGGGGAAGAAGAAATCTGAACAAGGTAGAATCCCAAGAAGCCAAAAAGGTAAAAATTGGAAGAAGAGGAGGAAAGCGTATAAGAAGGATAGAGTGTAGCACGATCTGTTTGTTAGTAAAAGGGCATCTACTTTTTCTGTAAGTACAAATTGTAGTTTACCAAGAAAAGCGCTGTTCTGAACAAGTAACTTTGCATTTCTTATAGGTATAAAACATAGTCAAGTGATTTTCGCAAGGAAAGATCTCCTGATAAATCTGACAAGTGCATTCTATATGGCTATAAAATCTACTTAAGTACTCTTCTCATGTAAACATGTAAAGATCTTCTCTGAAATCGTGAAAGTCCCTTTTCTCCTAATAGAAAATATACAATAAAAGAGGCAATAGGAAGCAGATAGAGAGAAGATAGAAAGTTTTAAAAGAGGTAGCCGCAAAGATCGACTGAGCAAAGAGAGATAAAAACCAAGACAAGAGAGAAATCGGAAACCAGTTTTTTTAACAATAGATTAGATAATCTAGACATCTCCATGTTGATCTACTATATTTATCTTTTTGATTCTTGTAATCGAATGGGATCATCCTCTGTTCTCTTTGTTTTTCTCTTTTCTGTCTTGTTTTCTTTCTTCATCTCTTTTTTTTATTCTTTTTTTCTTTGCTTCTCTAGTTTACTTGCCTTTATGATCTGTTTTTGGGGACTTCTTTCTTTTTCTCTGATTCTTTCTTTTGTCTTTTCTTTTTTTTTCTTCTTTGTCTCTTTGTGTTTTTTCTGTTGCTCCTCTTTTTTTTCTTTGCTGTCTTTTCTCTCTGTTTTTCGTGTGATTTCCTCTCTTTTTTCTCTGTCTTTTTCGATAGATAAAGATGCTTGCTGAAAAGTATTTTAGATGTAATCGTAAGCGTCGACTCTTTTTCTTTTGTTTTTATGCTAGTATTTTTCTTGCCTTGTTTTACTTGTTTTTCTTTTTCTTGCTCTTTCTTCTCCCTCTCTTTTTTTATTGTTTTTCTTGTTCTTTGCACTTTCTTTCCTTGGTCTCTGCTTTCTTTTTCTCTGATTTTTTTTCCTCTTTCTTTAGTCTTTTCTTTTTTTTCTGATTCTTTCTCTGACTCTGTTGTGTCTTTCCTTTTCTTTCTCTTTTTTTCTTTCTGTTTTTCTCTTCTTTGTGTTTTTTCTTCTTGTTGTTTTCGCGCTTTGCTTTTTTTCTTTGTCTTTTCTGTCTTCTTTGTCTTTTCTCTCCTCTTTCTTTTTTGATTTTTGTCTTTTCTCTGTTTCTTCTTTCTCTTCTTGTTTTTTTGTGATTCTTATTCTTCTGTTTGCTCTTTTGTTCTTCTGCTCTCTTCTGTTGCTTGTTTCTTCTCTGACTGTTACTGTTTTTCTTTTTTTTGCTCCTTTCTTCTTTTCTATTATCTTTCTTTGTTTTGTTGTTGTCTCTTTTCTCTTTTGTTTGCTTGCAGAAAGCTCAAAAGTGTCAGTTTTCGATTAAGTGGTATATGAAGTGGCATAGAAGGTGTTTGTGCTAGATCAAGTAGAAAGTAGCAGGAATTTTCTTTGGTTGTTGTCGTCTCTTCTTTTTCTTTTGTCTTTTTTCTCTCTTGTCTTCTGTCCTACCCTTTCTTTTGTTTTGTTGTCGTCTCTTGTCTCTTCTTTTTTTTTATCTCTTATCTCTTTTTCCTGTCTCTCTTCGACTTCTTTCTCCTGTTTCTTTTACCTGTTTCTCTTTTTTCTGCATTTTCTCTCTGTTTTTCCAGTGCAATTAAAAAAACACGTGTTGAAGTTGTGTAACAATATTTTTTGTGTAATTATAAGGGAGTCCTCTTTTTCTTTAGTTTTTTTGGAATGAAAAATTATTTTCTTTTCCCGCTTTCTTTTTGTTCTCACCTTTCTCTTCTTTCTTGTGCTTTAGGAACTTTCTGCTTTCTTTCTTTTTCTATTTTTGTTTCTTTCTCTGTTTTGTTTTCTCTTCTTCTTCTGATTCTTTTGACTTATTTCTCTTTTTTCTTTCTCTCTATTTTTTCACATTCTTTCTTTCTCTTATTTTCATTTTTCGATCTTCTCTCTAGCTCTTCTTTTGTTCTTTCCTCTTCTTTTTCTTGTCTTATTGTTTATTCTTCTTTATTTTTTCTCTTTTTTCGTTTTGTTCAAATTTTCCCTTCTTGTTCTCGTTTCTCATTCTTCTTTCTTTTATGTTTATTTTCTTTTTTATTCTTGTTCTTCTTCTCTCTCTCTTTCTCTCTTGTTTTATTCTCTTTTCTCTCTTGCTTCTTTGGGGACGGGTTGGTACTTGTTTTTCTTTTTTGTCTTTTCTTTCCTCTTTTTTGATCTTTTTCCCTGCTCTTTTTGTTCTTGTCGTCTTTCTGCCCCTCTTTGTCTTTGTTGTCTTGTTCTTTTTTTTCTTCCTTTCTTATTATCTTTGTAGGTTCTCTCTCTTTTTTTCTTTTTCGGTTTCTTGTTTTGTGCTCTATCTGGTTCTTTCTTTCGGAGCCTTTTTCGCTTCTTTCTGCGCTTTGAATGAATTGGGGGGATTTCTAAGCGTGGCTTGGTAGAGAGACGTATATTACTGCTAATTAGCTAAGCTCTTTCTATTTTGGAATCTATTTTCTTGTCTTTTTATTGTCTACTCATTCTTTTTGTTGGCTAGGTTGGGATTGTTGGGGCGGAGTTGTACGGCTCACGGAGGGGGATGCCGGATTCTGCTTGTCTTTTTTTTCTCGGGTTTTATTCTATATCTTTAGAAGGCGATCTTTCATTTTCTTTCATTTTTCTGATTTCTCTTTCTTTTTTTCTTGTTCTTCTTATATTTTTCTTATATTTCCTCCAGTTGTGACGGAATCTTTTTTCTATGATTCTGTGGACTTTGTCTCTTTTTTTTACTTTCTTGTTTTTTCTTTCCGACTCTGTCTTCTTTTTGCTTTTTTTATTGTTTTTTCTATTCTTTTCCTTTTTTGTTCTTCTTTTTCCGCTGTCTTTGTTTTATTCTTTCTCACAAGATTTTTCCTATTTCTTTTTTATTTTCTCTTTCTATCTTTTTTTTTACTTTCTTTTTTGTCTCCTCTTTGTTTTTCTTTTTACCTCCTCTTCTTCTTTTTTCTTGCTCCTTTCTTTTTTTTCTTATGTTTTTTTTTCTTAGCTTTTATTTTGTTTGGCTGGTTGGTTTAGAATTAATGGTGTTGAGTTTACAATTTTTTGCAGTGCTTATCGTTTCTACTTTTAGAATAATATTTGTCTACATAAGCCTTCTTTTTCAGCTTTTTGAATTTTTCCCGTCTTTTTGCTTTTTGTCAAAGGCAAATCTAAACTAGAACAAGTTTCTTTTTAATTAAATTAATAGGTGAAAGGTTTTTTGTCCCGACGTGGGCTACAAGCGTTATCTGAGATTTCCCAATTATTATTATATAGGCGCTTTGTTATTGTAATGTATCTTTTTTGAGTTCTTCTTTGCTTCTTTCTTTTTGTTTCTTTTCTCTTTGATTTCTTTTTCTCCGAATCTAACCAACCCTCTTCTTTACTATTTTTCTTTCCTATCTCTTTTTCTTTCTTATATTTTTCCTTATTGTTGTCTCTTCGTCTTTTTCTTTTGTTTTAGTTTTTTGTATTGTTTGCTTCCTTTTTATTCTTGTTTTTGCGACGGGTCTTTTTACTGTCTTTTTAAAAGGTTTTAAACTTATGATTATGGAAGAACTTTTAGGGAGTTTTTTTCTGGTTTCAGCCCAGATTTCTTTCTTTTTCTTGTGTTCTTTCCTCGACTTTACATGTGTACATTTTTTATGTTGTGACACATTCTTTTTAAATTTTTCTTCTTTTTTATTCGCTTTTTGCTTTGTTTTCTTTCTTTGTCTTCTTTTTTTAACCTTCTTTCTTTGCTTTTTGTTTTTGCAGCGGGATAGGACCTTTGTACTTTTGTTTTCTATTGGGACTCAGCCTTCTTTGTTTATATTTCGTTTACTAAATTTTTTGAATGCATGCATTTGGATTCCGTGTTTTTTTGTTCTATTTTCTCATTTTGTCTCTTTTTTTCTATATTATTTTCAAGATCTTTTCTATCTTTTCTCTAACTTTTTTTCTTTTTTTTGCTTTCATTTTCAATTTTTTTGTACTATATAAAATATAATAAAATAAGATATAAGGTTCTTAATCTTAGACAGTTCGCCAGATCTCGACGTCTTTGCTTGTGGAATTGCTTTGTATTTCAAATAAGTCAACTGGTTTTAAAAGTATTGTTTGGGCTTGGATGGTAGGCGCTGGTCTGGTGTCTAGCAGGCACGAATTCCAGTCATTGTATTCTATTAGAGTTTCCGGCATCTCCTGTCTACAGTGTTTTTTTTCATTCGTGTTGTCTCTGATTTTATGGGATTTGTGGTATTTTTAGGGTGTTTTTCTTTGCCCGCTTGTTTTTTGTATCTTTGCTCTTTTTTCAATTAATGCGACATGTTTTGTTCCAATGGTTTTTGACGATGTTAGCATTTGCTCGCTGCCCCAAAGTGTTATTATGTCTATTCGGTAATGAATAATATTCCGGGTTCTTCTTTTTTCTTTCGGCTTTCCTTGTCTTTTCTTTTTTTTCTAATCTTTGATTCAGCAAAGGAAAGGGTTGAATTTGTCTTACTTTTGTCATCGCCGGGGTCTTTTACTTTTCGTTTGGGAGGGTTTTCCTTAGATTGATTTTTTAGTTTTTTTTGCAAATAGAGTTGTAGTAGTTGCCCGCTTCTTTCTGTTTTTATCGCGACGAGTTCTTTGGTTGTCTAATTGTTTTTGATTCTAGTTTTGATTCAAAATGCATAATTTGCTTGTTGTTGGAAGTTTTTCTTTGTCATATTTGAGAGACTTTGAAGGTCGACCTTTTATCCTTTTATTCCAATTCAAGATTTTTCCAATTTTCTTGTGCGAGTATCTTGTTTTCTTCTGTCTGTTCTTGCGGACCTTTGAGGGGTAGCTTATTTTATTTTTTGAATCTTTAAGTTATCTTTTGTTTTTCTGTTCGTTTTTGTTGGTTTTGGTAGCTTTGGCTTTCTTTTTTAGGGTATGATATAATTTGTTTGTATAAATGGTTTTGTAGAGTGAGAGTTTGTTCCCGAGCTGACTTTGTTTTGTTTGAATGCTTTCTTTTTAGGTGTTCTCCTTTTTCTCTTTTTGTTTTTTCTTTTGCTTTATTATATTTTTTTCTCTTGTGTTTTTTCTTTGTTCCTTCTTTTGTCGTGCTTTTGATTCTTCTTTATTTTTTTGTCTTTCTCTTCTTTTTGTCTTTTTTCTGCTTGTCTTTATTCTACCGTGCTTCTTCTTGTTTTTTTATATTTTTGCTTTTTCGATCTGATCTCTTTTTCTCTTTATTTTATTTGTTGCATTATTTTTTTAGTGTTTTCTATATTATTCTTTAAATACGTGGGGTTTTTGATGCTTGTTTTTTATATTTCAATTATTTTCATAATTATATATTGTGGTAAGTTCCTAGATCTTGGAAACCCATATTTTAAAGTTAATTTAATTAAATGGGTATTTGTTTTTGATTTTTTATTTAATTATTTAATAAGTATTTCTTTTCTATGGAAATTTTTTGTGTAGGGTATGAATAAGAATCTCCTTGCGTCCTATTGTATATTTTCACTTAATTTATTAGAACAAGAAACTTTCTTGCATAAGTTCCTTGTAATCTAAAACCTTTTTTTTCTATTGTTACATGCTTCTTGGTTTTGGGGTTTTTCTCTGTTATTTTTCTTTTGTTGTTCTTTTTTCTTTCTGGTTTTTTTTTATTTTTTGTATCTTTCTTCTATACGATTTCTTTCGGTTTTTTGTAGACCCCTTTCCTCTTTCTTGTTTAGCTTTTTCTTGCATTCTTTTTCTTCTTTTTTGTCTTGTTTTTTCTTTTCTTGTGCATAGCTCTTTTCCGGCTTGTTCTTCTTTTTTTCTACTTCTTCTTTCTAAACTTTTTTTCTCTTTCTTTCGCTTCTTTTTTCTTCTCTCTTGTTTTTCTTCTACTTCTGTTTTTTATCTTTTGTTTTTCTTCTTTGTTTTTTTGTCTCTTTTGGAGGTTATTGTTTTCTTTCTATAATTTTTTATTCCGATGTTCCTTTTTCCTCGTGTAAGGTTGTTATCTTTCATTAGCATAACGAATACAGGTAAAATGTTATCTCTCTTCATGCAATTCATTGTTTTATTTTTTGTCTTTGCTTGTGTATTATTATTCTAGTCTAGACTTGATTTCTTTGTAATTTTGTTTTTTTGGCTTTTGTCCATTCTTATTGTTCTTTTCCTTTTCTTTTTGCCTATAATTTTTTTTATCTTAAAGTTTTAAGTCGAAAGTTTTCAAAGGGGCATTTACTCCTTTTTGGTATGCATAAAGGAGTTTGGAGACAAGTTTTTTCTGTTTACTTTTATTTAGTAATGCTAGGTAAGAATTATTCTTCTCTCACGATTTTATGTTTTGAGTTTTGAGGTAGATTGACGATAGCTTGCAGAAAGAATGAGCAAGAATACAAATGGTATAGCGAGGTAGTTTCTATTTTATAAGAAGAATCTAGGCGCATTAAGAAGAGCGTAGATACAAGAGGAGTAAAACAAGGTTTTCCTGTAACGACGGATTCGGGGAAGAATTTTTGAGTATAGTGAAGTCGGGGTCCTCATAAGAAAAATCTGATTGCTAGTGAATTTGCAGATTACGAAAGATTTTCAATTGAGTATATTAAGTAAGTGGTCATTGTGTATATATAGTAGATTCTTGTTTTTCTTGGATTTCTGCTCTTCTCTCTTTCTTTCATTTCTCTTTCTTCTTTGTTTTTTCTCTTGTGTTTGCTTACTATACTTCTTTTTCAAGTCTTTGGTTTGTTTTTTGTCTGCATTGTTGTACTTTACTTTTCATCTAAAATTATTGTGAATTTCGGTAATCGATCGAAATGCTAGTCTTGAAGAGACATGACTCTGAAATCTCCGCGGGTAAGCTCTCTTACAAATGTTGGTTTATTGTGTATGTAAAAGTGTCACTAGCTCGGCGTCAATGGCAGAAAGACTTTCAAGGGGAGAACTATTCCCTCAGGTAGGCTAAGTAGTAGAAGGTGCTGAATTCTTTTTTGACGAGCATTTTTAATGTCGTAAGTAATTAACCCTGAAATCAAAGGAAATTTTTGTTTGCAGTTGCTTTGTTCAGAGAATCTTATTTTTCTTTTGTATTTCAAGGTTGATTCTTTGTATCAATTTCTGGGTTTAGCTTGTGCTCGATTTCTTTCTGTATTTCCTTTCTTTTTTCTTTCTGTTTTTTTCTGATTCTTCTCTCTTTTGTTTTCTTTCTCTTTGTTTTTTCTTTATTATTGTTCTTTATTTGTCTTAGTTTTTATATTGCTTTCAAAAAGTGAGTGTTTAAGGTGTGTGAAATCTTTTTTATTTATCAGCGTTTCTTCTTTTTCGCTTGTTTTTACTGAATGAATTTTCTTTGTCTTTTCTACTTTTTTTGTTTCTTTCTTCTCTGTGTTTGATTCTTCGAAATGGTTCTTGCTTTCTTTTTAGGAATGTTTTATTCGAATGAGTCTTCCTATTTCGAGGGTCTTTCCTATTATGATTATATCATTATATAGAGACTTCGTTTTTGCAAGTGCTTATTCTTGATCTCTTTCTTTCTCTGTCATCTGTATTTTTTCGTGCAGCTAACCGCAGTCAGACATGGAAGGGTACTCCTATTGTTTCGGCAAGAGTGGACATGAGGCTAAATAGAAGCAGATGGAGCGCGAGGAGAAGTGGGATCTATGAGGCTATAAAGAAGTGGACAGATGGACATTGGCAATGGAATCGCTAAAGATCTCAATCGTATAAGTTCGTTTTTTTTTTTTGCTTTTTTCTCTTAGTTTTTCCTAGTGATTTCACAATTTGATTGTGAAAGGCGTCTAAAATAATTTTAATGTGATCACAGGGAGTCTTGTTTTTTCTTAAAAATTTTTTCTTGTTCTTTTTCTCTGGTTTCTCTTTCTTCTGTCTTTTCCTTTTTTTCCTTTCTCCTCTTTTCTCTGGTTTCTCTTTCTTCTGTCTTTTCCTTTTTTTCCTTTCTCCTCTTTTCTCTGATTCTTTTCTTTTTTTTTGTTTTTTTTCTATTTCTCTGGATTTTTGTACTTCTTGGGACTTCTATTTTTTTGTTTTTTCGATTTCTTTCTTTGTCTTTTTCTCTGAGCTTCTTTCTTTCCGAACCTTCTTTTTTTCCTTCTTCTTCTTTCTTGTTCTCTTTTTTTTTACAATATTTGGAACCCTTTTTTTTTGACCTTATTTTTTATTCTTTTCTTATTTATTTTTCTAATTTTTGCGAAACTTCTTTTTTCTCTTTCCTATTTTCTTGTTTTCTTCTTCTTCTTTCTTTGTTCCTCTTTTTTCCTATTCTTTTCTTGTTTTTATTTCCTCTTCTGTCTTTCTTTTTTCTTTGTTTGTTTTTCTCTTTTCGTCTTCTTCTGCTTTCTTTTTTGCATGTCAAGTTTTTCTTTTTTTCTGTTAATTTTCTTTTCGCCTTTTTGCAGTTGCTTTTTTTTGAGTTGGGAATTTTTTCCCTTGTATTTGGCATAAGTGCTCTTTTATATGCTCTCCTTTTTCATTGCACTCTCTATGCATGTTTTCGATCTATAGTATGTTGTTTAAAAATTTTTAATTATTATATTTTTCATGTTTCAAAAAAAGTATTCTACAATGTAAAATAAAGATAGTCCAGCGAATCCATATTATCCCAAAGAATATCTATTATCGTAATACGTGTTTTAATTAGTCAATAACAATTTTTGGAAAAAGTAGTTCTATACCTTCTATATACTCTAAATTATACTCTAAATTATAATTGTGAAATGTAATCAGGCCCTTTATTGCTTTATCTTTTCTAGTACCATTTCTATTGTTTGGATCCATGAAATTAATGCAAGGTAGCTATACTGCACGCAGTCCTTCCTTGTCTTATAAATTATTTTGAATTTCTCTAATTAACTATACTGCGGAATTGTTTTATGAGTTATGTTGTAAACTTTTTTTTATCTAAAAGCTGGTTGTTTGAGTTTTCGGTGTCTAACTAGAAACTGCTTATTACAATATTTTCTTTTATATTTCTAGTTGGGCCGTGGTTATTTAGCTTAGCTAACACAAGTTTTCTTTAGTATATGATGTTTTGCAAAACAACTAAGCTTTATTTAAGAGCGGGTCCGTTGTAGATCGTTGTTTTTGTTTTATATTTTGCTTTCTCGGATCATAGAATAGGCTTTTTTTAATTTTTTTCTATTCTTGGTTTTACTCAATGTCCCTTAATCAGGCATAAGCATAAAGAAATGCTGGCAAATGTATGCTTGAAGTTTCCCTGCCGGAACTCATAGAGTCCTTTCCTCGATTCTGGATCCGGATAGAGGTTATCTCAGAAGGAGCCCCTTTTAACTAAAGTTTTAATATATTAAGAGCCTATTTAATATAAAAATTATTTCTTTGTTTTTAGATTGTCATGGAACTCCTCATTATTAACTAAAAAGTATTTGTTGGTATAAAGAGGTAGGATATCATCGGAGTTTTTTTCCTTTTTCTATTGTTTTGATTTTTGATGATAATATGTTTTTTGGATATAGGCATTTATCGAACTTCTCGTTTAATTTACTTTGTTTAATTTCTATGAATAATTTATATTTTCTTTTCATTGGCCTGTATTCATAAAGAATTTTAAAGATGGGCCCCCATTCTTTCTTTTTCTTAGGCGAGTTGGTTTTTTTGCTCGTCTTGGCACAAAGTTTTCTGTTTCCGGTTTTCTTTTTTTTTTGATTCTTTCTCAAATATTTTAAATAGAATGTGTATTATATAAAGGTAAAAAATAAAATAATTTTACTTTTATGATTCAAGAAACTCTTTGATTAACAAGAAGCCCCAGAATTGCCCTAATGATTAGAAACTAACAGGAGCATATATCTTTTTAATATCCTAAAACTCAGATGCTGAGATCACAAAAAAGGATTTTGAACATCTAGTAAGCGCATTGGTGTGTGTTGTAAAATTTAATGATTTTTCTAAATGCAAGTGAATAAGGTGTGAGTGGTTTACTTAATGGCTAAGCAAGGTAGCTACAGTGGACTCTGTAAAGCGGGTTTTCCATTTACAAACGAAGGAATTTTTGAGGAGATGGGATCCGCTTTTGAGGTTTTTGGAAGTTTTTTTCTTCTACTTTTTATTTTATTTGCTCTACAAATTTATTTATTTTTGCTCTTGTTTTTCTATTTGTTTATTCTATTTAATTCTATTTAAATTTAAATAGGCGGCTCTTTTTATTTCTTTATGCATTTTTGATTGGATATGATTCGTATTGTGTTTTAGTTATTATACTTTAATTTACATTCGTTATCTTTTTATTCTATTTGGTATATGGCTTATCGCCCTAAGACTTTTGCTCTTTATCTATATCTAAAATAGTATTTAGTTTTTTCAATCATCATTATGCAAATTTTAATATACAGAACAAACATTCTTCTTTCTGATTAATCAAGAAAATTTCTAATTTACAGGTTTTTCACTATATTCCTTTAAACTTGGCGCAAAGTCTTTTGTTAGATTTTTGTTTTGGTAGCTTTTTTTGCACAGTTAACTAAAAAAAAGTCGGTAGCTGAAAAGTCTACAGGGGAGCCTTTTTCTTTTTTGAAAAAAGAAGTTACGACTCGAGCATGTCATTTGCCAGCATCCATTTCTTTTCTTGGTCATCCTCTTTTCAATCGAATTCACTCTTTGTTGCAAAAAGGATCTTTGTGCTGTTTCTTTTAAACTCGTCTTTTTTGTCTCTCTTTGTATTTTAGTCGAAGACTTTAAGATTTATTCATTGAAACATTTTTGTTGATCTTTTCTTTTTCTTTGGATCTTGGATTAGAGGAGGAGGGCCGGAGCTCCATTTTGAATAAGAAGAGAATTTTAGCTTTTTGGGGACTCCGCCTTTTCCTAGCTGACGTGCTGGGAAGGATTTTATTTAGCGAAATCGGCAGGATGTTTTTACTTGGTCATTGAATCTTTTAATTCAGGTTGGATGTTGGATTTTTTGTTCTGCCTCAGGTTTATTTGTGAATAATTGGGTTTAGGGGACCGGTCTATGTGGGAATTTTATGAGATTGGATTTCTTTGTTTGTTTCAAAAAAATTGTAATGTATAGCGAAAGTGTTAGTTAACCTGGTTCGTGATTTTTTATTTTTCTTTCTTTCTTTGTTTCTCGTCTTGACTGTCTTTTGTTCTTTCTTTTTTGATGTGTTCTACTTTTTCTTATTATTCAATAAAAATAATAAAATATAATAAAGATAAAGTTTACTTTTCCAACTAAAGAATCTCTGTAAGAGGTGCAAGTTCTTGTAGAATTACGAGGAGCTGCTTAGAAAAATGAGATAAAATGTAAAGGAAGGTGGTCTTTTATTGATCTCTTCAATGTAGGGTCTTGTGTCATATCGAATGAAATCAATTTAATTTCCCGACTTTGACTTAAAAGTAATAAACGGGTTGATTTACGTTTGAGAACTCTTTCTGCTAGTAATCGAGGGTTATGGTAAAAAGTTCAAATTCAGGGAACTTAAGGGAAAATTCTTTGTTTTCTTAGTTAAAGTATAGTTAAAGGAAAAGATTCTTTAATTATAAGTTATATTTATATTAAAAATTAGTTAACATGTTAAAATTCTTGTAAGATATTTAACCTACGGGTAATTGAGAATTGTTTTACTAATATAATAGTAATGACCTTGATGACTGTCAACTTATAGTGAAATTCTCTCTGTATTTAGCCTCGTCTTCAGGACTTGATTTGCTATATTTCTGGATTTCCTCCTGTTGTTTTTTAGAGCATCGTAAAAATTATCCTGTGTGTTTAGGTTCAACTCCTTTTCATGCAATTTTTATGTATTCCTAGATCTCTAACTGCGAAATTTTCGGTTTTGCTTCTCGGATTCTCCCCTCTTCTGTCATGGAACGTGTGTACGTAGTGGAACGCGCGTGAGGAATTTTTCCTGATCTCGTAATTTATGCTCGAGTAATTTATTATCTCGGTATTTATTATTATTATCTAGTAATTTCTGCTTTAGTAATTTTTTCTGTTGTTATGTTCTCTGTTTTTGTTCTCTGTAATCTTTTTTCTCTTGTCTGTTCTGTCTTGTGTGTTCTCTTGTCTCTCTTATGATTTGTGATTCCTTGTGTTTTTTGGAATATGTTTTTTCAGGTTGTATTAAGAATTCCTTGTGTTTTTTGTGAAGTGTTTGAGTAGTTTTTAGAGATTGAGATCCGGAGGTTTAAATTCTCTGGATCCACATTTCTCTTTCTCTTTTCGTTTTTCTCTCTCTTATTTCTTTCTTCTTTCTCTCGTCTATCTTGTTTAATCTTTCTCTTTTCTCTCTTATTTTTTTGTTTCTTTGTTGTCGTCCCTGCTCTTTTTCTTTTTTTTTTTAGAGGAGACATTTGAGCTCTTTGCTTGTTTTTTCTCTGTTTTGTCTGAGTAATCGTTCTTTGTATTGTATTCTTATTCTTGTATTCTTTGTATTGTTGTGAGAAGCCTTGTTTTTTGGAATATGTTTTTCAGGAATATTTTTTAATGGTTGTTTGTAAGAATTCTTTGTTTTCGAGAAGTGTTTGCTTGGTTTTTTGAGAAAGAGATCGGCATTTAATTCTCGTTATCTTTATCTAGAGTTCTCTTTTCCTTTTTCTCTCTTTTATTTCTTTCTTATTTTTTCTTTCGTCTGTCTATCTCTGTCTCTGGTTTCTCTTATATCTGGTTTCTTTCTTTCTTCTAGAATCTATTTCTTTTGCTGCCTTCTCTTGTGATCTTTTTTAATTGTTAAGGTTGTTTAAAATTCCTCCGTGTCTTATGTTTTTGTTGGAGAGTAAGCCGAAGGCCTCGCTTCTCTGTGTCTTTTCTTGCGCTGTTTCTTTATTTATTTATTTTCTATCGTGTTGTTATGTTTAAGTCCTTTGTTTTGCCTGTTTTTTCTTTTGGAGAGTGTGAGCTTTAGGGTGTTGATTCTCTGTATGTAACTTTTTTATATCTGCTGTGATCTCTGTCTTGTCTCTTGATTGTATTGGCGTGAAAAGGTTTGTTTTGGGGGTCCTACTTGTCGGTCCCCTGTAAGTTATTAGTAAGATAAGGAACACTTATCTGAGCCCCCTGGCTGGCCTCCGGGCCGGGTTTCCGGAAGTCTTAGCGGTTTTCCGGGCCGGGCCCCGCGGGGTTTGCGTTGTCTGGGCCGGCCCCGCAGGGTTTCCGGAAGTCTTTACGTTTGTTCTTTGTCTGGTGTCCGGGCCGGGTTTTTTTAATCGTTAGCAAGTCAAATCTTCTGTGTCTTTGTTTGTTCTGTCTCTTTTTCTGTCTTTCTTTTTGATTATGTATGGTGTATAGAGGGTTTCCCGCCGTAGGCTCCTAGTTGCCGTAGGCCTACCGCTTCTGTAGCTCGCGAGTGGATTCTTCTCTTGTAATCTCTTTCTTTTCTCTCTTTCTTTTTTTCTCTCTTGTTGTTTTCTCTGCTTCTTCTTTTTCTCTCTTTCCTGTTGTCTTTGTTGTTCTTTTTTCTTTTGTTTTGTGTTTTTTCTTTCATCACCTTCTTTCTTTATTGTTTTCTTTTTCTCTTGTTCCTTTTTTCTTTTTAACTTTATCTCTCTTTCTTGTTTTTCTTTGTCGATTTCTTTCTTTTGTTTTCTTCTTGGTTTCTTTTTCTTACTTCTCCTTTCTTTTCTGTTCTTTTTCTCTGTCTTCCTTTCGTTTTTTATTTCTGAATCTTCTTTCTCTTGTTTTTTGTTTTCTCTTTTTTTTTCTTTGTCTTCATTTCTTGTTCTTCTTTCTTTTTTATTCTTTTTCTCTGTTCTTCTCTTTTGTATTTTTTCTCTTTCTCCTCTCGTTTTCTTTTTCTTTTTAACTTTCTTTTTTTGTATGCTTGTTGTTTTTCTTGTTCTATTTCTTTCCTTCGTCCTTTTGTTCTTTCATCTATTTTTCTTTTCTCTGATTCTTTTCTTTTTTCTCTGGTTCTTTTTCTTCTTTTTTCTATTGTTTCTTTTGTTTTTTTCTCCTCCGTCTCTTTCTTTATTTCTTCTTTATTCTATTTATTTGTCTCTTTTTTCTTCTATCTCTATTCTTCTTCTTTTCTCTCTCTTTCTTCTTTCTTTTTTGCTCTTTTCTCTGATTTTCTTTTTCTGTTTGTTCTCTTTCTTCCTTGTCTTTTTCTCTCTTCTTTCATTTCTTTCGTTGTCTTTTTTTTCTCTTGATTTATTCTCTTTGTTGTTGTTTTCTTTGCTTTCTTTTTCTTGTTTTTCCTTTCTCTATTCCTGTTTTCTTTTCTTTCTTCTTTTCTTTCTGTGTTAATCTTTTTCCTTTCTCTTTTTGTTTCTTTTTCTCTTAGTTTTTTTTCTTTCTCCGTTTATGTCTTTTTCTATCTTTCTTTTTTCCTTCATCTTCTTTATGAGTTTCTGACTTCTCTTCTTCTTTGTCTTTTTTCGTTCTTTGTGTCTCTTTACTTTTTTTTCCTTGTTTCTTGTTCTTCTGATTCTGTCTCTTGTTTTCTTTTTATTGTTGTCTTTCTTTTTCGTTCTATTTCTCTTATCTTCTTCTTCTTTTTTTCTGATTCTTTTTCTAGATTTTTTTCTTGTTCTTTCCTTTCTTTTTGTTTTTCTTACTTTCTTCTTTGTTTCTGATTTCTTTCTATTGGTTTTTTTTCTGTCTATCTTCTCCCTTTTTTCTTTCTCTGTTTTTGTTGTTTCTCTCTAGTTCGTAGAGAATTCTTTTTCTTTTTTGAAAGGGATCTTTCGTCGTGTCTTTTCTATTTTTCATTTCAGGGTCATTTCTTTTGGAAGGCCTATCTTGGTGTTTTTGCTCAGACAATTCTTGTTGTTTAGTAGGGCTCGTTTGATTTCTTCTTTGTGTTAACTTTGGGTTGTCTGTTTTTTTCTTCTTTTCTTGCCTGTTCTCTGCTTTTTGTTTTTTTCTTTATTCTTTTTTTCTCTTTGACTTTCTGACTCTTTTCTTCTGTCTCTCTTATTTTTCTTATTTTCTTTCGGCTTTCTCTCTTTAGTTTTCTTTCTCCTGCTTTTTTCTGTAATTCTTTTGTTCTTTTTCTCTTCCAGCCTTCTTTTTTTTTATTCTTTTTCTTTCTTTATCATTGGCTTTCTTTCTTCTACTCTCTTTTTTGTCTTGTTTGTTCTTTTTTTGTTTTTTTTATTTTTGTTTTCTTCTTTACTTTGTATTTTTCTCTATTTTAGTTAATTTAATTTGGTGGAATACTTTCTTTTTTCCTTTTTTAATTGAACACTAGAATTAAATTAATATGGAAACTCTTGGTGTGCCTGGTTAGGTGTGAGAGTAGCGCGTTTTCCCTTTGTTTGTTTTCACTTTCTGATAGGAGGTATTGCTAGTTTAGGAAGTATGGAGAGTGACCTTAGAGCAGACTCTAGCAGTGCGGAGTTTCGCATGATTAGTACAAGAATGTGTAAGTTTTTTTTGCTTTAGCTTCTTAAACTGAAGCCTTTTTATTTTGTATTTTATTCTTTGTTGTTTTTCTGTCTCTTTTCTTTCTTCTTATGTTTTTTGCTCTTTTTTCTTTCTCTTGTTTTTTCTTTATCTTTTCTTTATTGTCTTTCTTGGATCAACTTTTTCTTTTTTGTCTCTTGTTCTTTACTCTGTTTTTCTTTTCTTCTTCCTCTCTATCTCTTTCTTCTTTTCTCAGAAGTTTCTTTATTTCTTTTTCTTGGTTGTTTTCTCCGACTCCTTTTTTCTTTTCTTCTGCCTGCTCTTTCTTCTTCTTTTTTTCGCCCTTTCTGTTTTTTCTTATATCTTTTTCCTTTTGTTTTTTTGTTTCTCTCCATCTCTTTCTTTAGGAATCTGGGCTTTGTTGTCTTTTTCTCTTTCCGAACCTTGGCCCAGGCAGTTCCTTTCTCCCGTACTTTTCTTTCTTTGTTTTTTGTTTCTCTTGTTCTGTTTCTTTCTTCTTGTTTTCTTTTATCTTTCTTTTTCTCTTTGTCCTTTTTTCCTTGTTCTTCTTTCTTTTTTCACTCTTTGGCTTTCTGACTTGTTTTTTCTGTTTCCTTTGTCTTTCTTTCTTTTTGTTCTCTTTTCTTTTTGTTCTCTGATTCTTTCTTTTTATCTTGTTCTTCCTTCTGTTCTCTTTTTTTCCTTATTTTTTTGTTCTTTATTTCTGAATCTTTCTTTCGCTCTGCTGTCTTTCTCTGAATCTTTCTTTTTTTTTCCATTTGTTTTGGTCTTGTTTTTTCTCTTTTCCCTTTGCGCTGCCACTCTCGTTGGAACCATCTTCCTATCGTTTTTGTTCTTTTGAAAGCTTCGACCCCAGGGTCTCCTTTGGAACTTTCTTTTTTGTTCTTTTCTCTCCTCTTGTTCTCTGTCTCTGTTTCTTTTTGATCTGCTCTTTTTTTATCTTTTGTTTTCTTTTTGATCTCTCTTTCTTTTTTTTCTTGATTTCTCTCTTATTCTCTTTCTTTTTCTTCTTTGTTCCTCTCTTTGTTTCTCTCTTTTTTTATCTTGTTCGGAACTTCTCTGGTTTTTCTCTGTTGTTCTTTTCGGTTGTTCTTTTTTCTGCTTTTTTCTTTGCTTTGTATTTGTTTTTAGTTTTCAAGGGGGATTTTCCCTGACCTCAAGAGAGAATTTAGTATGGTAAGTAGATGTACTTCTTTTGCTTTTTTTTGCTATGAAGTTTTTTCTTTTTTTGTATGGATTTCAAAATATAGGTTTGTAAGGGCTTTCAATTCTCTTTTTTATGGAATCCAAAGGGACAATGTTTTTTCGTTTTTACTCTATGAACTTGAATTTAACTTCACACTGTTTCCAAGCACGTAAAATTCTTTAAATGGTTAAGTCTAATTTTCTTTCGTTTTTCTATGATAATTGTTAATTTGGTCTCTTTCTTGCTTTTCTTTCCTTGTCTTCTCTTTCTTCTTTTCTTCTCTTTCTCGTTCTTTCTTTTCTCTTGCTGTTTTCTCTTGTTATTTTCTCTTTCTGCTTCTGATTCTTTTTTGTTTTTCCTATTTCTCTTCTTTTCTCTTTTTCAACCCTTTGATCTCTCTCGTTCTTTGTCTTTTCTGTCTTCGTTCCTTTGGTGGAACCCTTTCTCTTGGGTTTCTTACTTTTGAAACTTTCTTTCTTGAAATCTTTTTTCTAGCCTTGTTTTTTCTTGTTTTCCTTGTTCTTTCTTTTGTTCTTTCTCGATCTTCTTTTCTCTTTCTCTCTTATTTGTCTTTTTCTTGTTCTGTTTTTTCCTCTCTTCCTCTTCTTTCTTTCTTTCTCGATTTTTTTTTTCTCTTTCTTTGTCTTTCTCTCTATCTTCTTCTTTCTCTCTATCTTTTTCTTGTTTTGTTCTTTTTTGTCTTCTTTCTCTGATTCTTCTGTTTTCTTTCTTTCCTATCTTCTTGTTTCTTCTTTCTCTTTTTCCTCTGTCTCTTCTTCTTCTCGCTCTTTCTGTCTCTCTATCTGTCTTTCCCTCTTAGACTAGGAAGCTTCCCTTTGAAGTATGCTAACAATAGCTCCCATGGGCTACTTCATTGACGATCATCCTAGGAATGAGAGTAGTTCTTTGAGACTTATCCTTATCCTTTTTTCTCTTGTTCTTCGCTTTTTTCGTCTCTTTTTTTTGTTCTTCTTCTTTCTTTGTCTTTTCTTTTTCCTCTCTTCTTTTTTCTGTTTTCTTTTTTCTTCTTCCTCTTGCTTTCTTCTTTTCTCTTTCCTTTTCTCTCTTCTTTTCTTTTTCTCTTTTTGTTTCTCTCCTGTCACTTTTGAACTCTCTTTTCTTTCTTTCTAGACTCTCTAGTCTCTTCTTTTCTCTCTTTTTTCTTTCTGTTCTTTCTCTTGTTTTTTCTTCTTTTGTTCTCTCCTCTTTTCTCTCTTCTTCTTTTTTGTCTCTCTCCTTTCCTTTGTTTTTTCTGACTCTCTTTTTAGTAATATAGAAACAATCTCTTTAGTTAATTAATGCCGATAGGCTTTCATTACATTTTCTGTATTCTTTTTGTTTCGTTTTACTTCCCTTTGTTGTTGTTGTGAAGGCTTTTAGCGTGCGTTTGGTATAATCAAACGAAAGGCAGGTTCATGGCATTTTTTAATGGTTTTGTGTTTCTTGTCTTTGTTTCTATTTCTTCTTCTCTTTCTCCTCTTGTTCTTTCTTCTCCTCGTCTCTCTTCTTTTGTTGCTTTCTTTTCTTTCTTTTTTCCTTTCTTTCTTTTGTGTCTTTTCTTTTTCTCCTCTTTCTGTGTTCTTGTTCTCTTTTCTTTTTCCGCCCTCTCTATCTTTCTCTCTTTGTCTTCTTTATCTCTATCTTTCTTTCTTTCTGCTTCTTTTTTTCTTTTGTTGTTTTCTTTCTTTTTTTCTTGTTTCTTTTGTTATAGATTTTCCTTTTTCTTTATTTTTATTTTATTCTGTTTCTTTGCTTCTCTTTTGTTCTTGCTTTTCTATTTAACTTAATTTCTCTTTATTTTATTCTCTGTCTGCTTTCTTTATTCTTACGAGCTTTCTTTATCATTCCTTGCATTTATTCCATTTTACTATTTTGCTTCTCTGATTCTGCTTGGTTATATTTGTTATTATTTTGTAATTGTTTTGTTTTTTCTCTCTTCTTATTCTTCTTTCTTATTTTTATTCTCTCTGTCTCTACTCGCTCTGTTTCTTTTTCTTTGTTGTCTTTTTTTGTTCCATTTCTTTGTTTGTCTTTTGTTTTCTCTGATTTATTTCTCTTCTGTTTTTCTTTCTCTTCCTTTTGATTTCTTTTCTGACTTGTTCTTTTTGTTTCCTTTGTCTTTCTCTTTCTTGACTATCTTTTTCTCTTTGCTCTTCTTTATTTTTCTCTTCCGACCCTTCTGTCTTATTTCTGTCTTTTCTCTTCTTTTTTTACTTTCTTTTTATTTCTTCTTTGTTTTTGTTTTCTGTCTCTTATTTTTCTTGTTCTTTCGCCTCTTTCTTATTTGGTGGAACTTTTAGGAAACTGTTCTACTTTGTTTTTATCTCGTTCTTCTTTTTTCTCTGTGGCGTTGTTTTTCTCTTTTCTATTTTTTGTCTTTTCCCTTCGGTCTTTGAGTCTCGTTCCTTTGGAACCTTCGGTCTGTCGTTTTCGTTCCTTCTTTCTTTCGTCCGGAACCTTCTTTCTTTCTTTTTCTGTCTCTCTTCTTTCTATTTTTCTTTCTTGTTCTTTCTTTGTCTTTGTTGTTTCTCTTTTCCTTCTCTTCTTCTCTCTGTTCTCTTTCTTCTTTTTGCTCTCTCTTTTCTTGTCTTCTGTCTGTCCTTCTTTTTCTTTCTCTTTTTCCTCTATTGGGATCTCTTTTTTCTTTTTTACTTGTCTTTTCTCTATTTCTGCTTTTTCTTCTTTCTTGTTTCCTATATCTTTTTTCTTCTGTATGGTTTTTTTGGAACTTTTTTTTTCTCTGTCTTGTTCTTGTGTCTCCATCTCTCTTTTTCTCTCTGTCCTTTTCCTGTCTTTCTTTCTTGGTCTTTCATCTCCTTCGGCTTCTGGTCGTCGGCCCGAACCTTCTCTCTTTCTTTCTCCTTTTTTTCTCTTTCTTGCATTGTCCGTCAGATTCTCTGCATGTCCTTTTTTTTTCTCTTGTCTTCTTTTCTTTGACTTTCTTCTTTCTCTTTTCTTCTGTCTCTCTTTCTTTTTATGAACTTTTTTCTCTTCTTTATGTCTTTCTTTGTCTCTTTGTTTGTTGTGTCTTCCTTTCTTTGTTTCTTTCTTTCTTCTTTTCTTCTTTCTTTTTCTTGTTTTTCTGTCTTTCTCACATTTTTCTCGAAGTTGTTTCGCTTTCTTTGGGAACCTTGTTCTGATTCTCTTTTCTTCTTTCTTCTCTTTCTGCTTTTTTCTTTCTTTTCTTTTTTCTCTTTCTTGTTTTTTTGTTCTTTATTTTCCTCTTTCTTTCTTTTCTGTCTCTGATTCTTGTTCTTGTTCTTCTTCTTTTTCCTCTTTTTTATTGTTTTTTCTTTCTGCTTTCTGTTTTTCTTCTTTCTGTTTTCTTGTTCTTTTTTTTTCCTTGATGGTCTTTTGTCTTTATTCCTTCTTCTCTTTTTTAAACTTCTCTTTCTCTTTTCCGAGCTCTTCTTTCTTTCTTCTGTTTCTTTCTCTTTCGTATCTTCTTTCTCTGTTCTTCTCTCTTTGTCTTTCTTTTTTGTTTTCTTTTTCTATTTGTTTTTCGGACTGGTATTTTTTCTGTCTTTTTCTTTCTCTTCTTTTGTTTCTTGCTTTCTTTTTCTTTTTTGTTTTCCTCTCTCTTCTCTATTTTATCTTTCCTGTTTTTTCTTTCTCGACCTTCTCTTTTGCATGCTTTTTTGTGTTTCTTTTCTTTATCCTCTCTTCTGATGCTTCTCTTTTTTGTCTTTCTTTTATTCTTTCTTTGTTTTTCTTTGTCTCTCTTTATTCTTTCTTTTTCTCTCTTTGTACTTTCTTTTTTCTACTTGCTTTTTTTCTTCCTATTTTCTACTTTCCTTATGCTTTTTTTTCTTTCAATCATTTCCATCTTGTTGTTGTTGTTTCTTTGCTTTCTCTTTGCAACTTTCGCCCCGTAAGGGAAATTTTCTCTAGAGCAGATTTTAGTAGATTAGTGGCGTCTTGGATCTTGTGACTAGTTCTGGTTGAGTCTTTTCTGTTTGAACCTATTGATTCCGTTTTAGATGGATTTGGGTGAGGAGTGCATTAACGGTACGTTTGAGGACTCATTGTTTTTACAAGTCGTTCTGTATTTAGTTCTTTCTTTGTTTACCCATTTAAAACACTCTTTTCTTACTACTTCTTTCATCTTAACTAGTTCTTCTTTTCCTGTCTTGTACGAAACTTCTTATCATTTCTTACATGACTTCTATTTTCTTCCCAGATTCTCTATCTATCTTTTCTAGTCTTTCTTTTTCTTTTAGTAGCTAATTTCTTGTCTTTTCTTTTAGTATCTGTTTTGTCTTCTCTTACGTATTTTAGTTGCGGTTCTTTACTGTTATTTTTTCATTTGAGTTTCTTTATTTGCTTTCCCCTTTTTGTTTCTTTTCTTTTTTTCGTTCTCGGTCTTTACTCTTTCTTTTCTCGTTTTCTTTGTCTATCCTCTTTTCTTTTCTCCTTTTCTTTTGAGATGTATTCTTTTAGTCTTTCTTTTCTCTTGGATCTCTTGTTCTTTTCGTCACTTCTCTCTCTTTTTTCTTTTTTACTCTCTTCTTTTTTCTTTTTTACTCTCTTCTTTTTTCTTTCTTTCATTGTAATTCTCTTTTCTTTTTTAAATTCTAGTTTAGTTTCTAGTTCTTACCTCTCTTTTCCCTTTCTTTCTTTCTTTCTTTTACCATTGTATTCTTTGTTTTTCTCCGCTCTTTCTCTTTTTCTCTCTTATCTTTGTTTTCGTTCTTTTTCTTTTAGAACCTTTTTATTCTTTCTTTTTTATGATTCTTTTCTTTTTTCTCCTATTTCTTTCTCTTTTCTCTTTCTTTCTCTTGTTTTTTCTTTTGCTTTTTCTTACTCTTGTTTTCTGTCTTCTTTGTGTTGCTTTCGGGCTGGTTCTTCTTTTGTCTTCTTACTTTGGTTCTCTTTCTTTCGTTTTGGTTATCTTTCTTTCTTTCTTTGTCGTTCTTTGCAAGTGAGGTGTTTGCTGTGATTTTATGGGACTTAGTTGGATTATTCTTTTCTTTCCTCTTCTTCTTTTCTCTCCTCTTCTTCTTTTTCTTCTGCCTCTGGTCTTTGTTCGGCATCATCTCTTTTTTCTGGTTTTTTGGAACCTTTGGCTTCTTTCTTTCTTTCTTTGATCACGTTCTTCTTCTTTTTGCTTGTTCTTCCTTTCTCCTTTCTGCTCCCTTCTCTCTTTCTTCTTTCTTTTTGTATTCCTTGCTTCTGCTTTTTGTGTTTCTTGTTTTTCCAAACTTGTATGATTGTTTGCTTTTAAACTATCTAAATGGGTAAAGGCTTTCTGAGGGGGCTGCTTTGTCATTTCTGGGTTTGCCTTGGCTTTCTCTTTCCAGCATTTGTTTTTTCCCCTCTCGGGAATGGTTCTGTCCTTGGTATTTTTCTCTTGCTGTTCTTTTTCTTTCTGCTTTCTTTCTTCTGCTTTCTTTCTTTCTTTTTTCTGCTCTTGATTCTTGTTTGTTCTTTTTCTTGTTTTTTCTTCTATTACATATTCTTCTTTTCTTTCTTCTTTTCTCTTGTTTGTCTTTTTTCTTTTGCTCTTTCTTGATTGTTCTCTTTTTTCCTCACTTTCCTTTCTTGTTTTTCTCTTTTCTTCTTTTTGCCTTCTTTCTTCTTTGATTCTTTTTTTTATTTTGGAATGGAAAGTAAACCCAGGCTTTGCCACCGGGTGGATGTCTACTCCTTTGTCTTTTTCTTATTAGCCCCTAGTTGTCAACAACTAACGTGCTCTTTTGTCTCTCTGACTCTGACTGGTTTCTTGCTTGGTACTTGGTTAGCCTGCCCCCTTTTTCTTTCCCTATTCTTTTGTTTGTTGTCAACTTACGAAAACTTGTTTACTTGTTTTTTCTTTTCTCTTGCTCGTCTCTCCTTTGTTGCTTGGGAAAGCTTCTTTGTGCGACCTTCTCTCTTTTCTCTTTTTCAGCCTTTTTAATCTATTCTCTCCGACTTCCTTCCCTCTGTTTTCGCGAGGACTCCCCTGAGGGCTAGAGTTTGGTCTGTCTTTTCTTTGCTTTCTTCTTCTTCTCTCTTATTCCTCTTTCTTTTTTCTTTGTTTATCTACCTTCTTTCTTCTTTCTTCTTTGTTATCTTCTCTTTTATGTCTTTTTTTCTCTTTCTTGTTGTTTTGTTTTCTTCGTTTCTCTTTCTTGTTTTTTCTTTGAGGATTTTCTTTCTTTTTCTCCAAAGGACTCCTCGGAACCCTCTTTTCTTTGTCTTTCTCTCTCTGTTTCTTCTCTTTTCTTTCTTGTTTTGTTCTTTCTTCTTTTTGTTCTCGCATTGTTCTTCTTTCTTTTTGTCTCGGCTTCGTTCTTTTTCACTTCTTTCCTTTCTTGTTTGCTCTGCTCGCTTTTATCTCTTCTGTCTTTCTTTTGTTTCAGAGGATGGGACCTTTTTCTTCGTCTCTTTTCTTTTTTCTTTAGTTTTCTTTGACTTTCTCTTTTTATCCATCTCTCGTCTTCTCTTTATCTATCTTTTTTTTACCTTGTATCGTGAGTTTCGTTCCTGTGTAACCTTTTTCTTTTTTGGTCTCGTTCTCTTTTTTCTTTTTCTTGTTTTGATTCTTCTTGTTCTTTCCCACCTTTCTCTTACTTTTTTCTTTTTCATCTGACTCCTCAGATTCTTTGTCTTTTTGCTAATTCTTTCTTTCTTTTCTTCTGATTCTTTTTGCTTTCTTTTGTTGTTCTTTTTCTTTCTTCTTCTCTTGTTTTCTCTTTCTACTCTCTCTTCTTTTCTTAGCTTTTTGTTGCCTTCTTTTTTGTTCTTTTGTATTATTTCCATTCTTCTGCAGTTCTCTTATCTTCTCTGCAGTTTTTCTGTTCTGCACTTTTCCTTTTCTTTCTTTTTTGTGTAACTCTAGTTTCTCTTCTTTCTTTTGTCTTTCTTTCTTTCTTTCTCTTCTTTACTTGCTTTCCTTTTCTTCTCTCTTTTTCTTTTCTTTTTCACCCACGGCCTCGGTTTCTTTCTTTCTTTTTCTCTCTTTTCTTTGCACTTCTTTGTTTTTTCTTCTTGCTTTTTTCTCTCTCCTTTCTCTCTACTTGTCTTGTTTTTCTTTCTCTGCTTTGTTTCTGTTTCGATCTTCTTCGCAGGGATCTCGTTCTTCTGGACTCTTTTCTTTCCTCTGCTTGTTCTTCTTTCCGCTTGTTCTTTCTTGTTCTGCTTCTTCTTTTGTTTTGTTGCTTCTTCTGAATCTGCCCTCTTTCTTTGTTTTTTACTCCTCGCTGGGATGCTTTCGATTCTTCTTTATTATACGAAGGGGGTGAATTCTCCTTTTTTAATTTAACTCTTTCTAAACATTAATAGGGGAGACTTCTTTTCCTGTAGCTATCAGGCCTGTTTTCTCTTTTTGCGGATTCGTTGTCTTTTCATGGCAAGATTTGGAGTCTTACTTCTATATACGCAATTCCCTCCTCTGTTGTATTTCTTGTTTTTCTCTTCTTTTGCTTCTTTTTCTTCTTCTCTATTTTTTCTTCTATATTTTCTTTTTGCTTGGTTTAGGGGGAAAATGGACGACAACAAAAGAGCTTTTCTCTTTTTTGTTTTTTCTTCTTTGGGAGTCCGTTTTTGACTACTAATAGACGACAATCAAAACTTCTTTTTTTACCTTATTTTTTAGAAATAGACGACAATCAAAAGCGCTTTTTTAATATTGTTTTTCTTCTTTTGGGACGACAACTAAAGTAAGAATTCTTGTTTTTTCTAGAAATGGACGACAACCAAAAGAGCTTTTTAATCTTTGTTTTAATTTGTATTTGGAAGTTTTGGAGTCAGAAATGGACGACAACAAAAAGAAGGAATTGTAGTAGAGACAATTAACTGGGACTTTTTCTTTTCTTTTGTCTGTTGCCTCTCGTTTTTCTCTTTCTTTTCTCTCTTTTCTCTTTCTTTTCTCTCTGCTTTCCTTTGTTCTTTTGCTGAATCTCTCTTTTTTCTTTCTCGCTTTCTTTCTTGTCTTTTCTCTTCTTCTTTCTCTTGTCTTTTGTTCTCATTCTTCTTTCTTGTTCTTTCTGGGCACTTTTTTTCTCTGTCTTTTTCCTTTTTCTTTTCTGGTTTTTGGTATGGATTACAAAAAGATGCTTTTAAGGGCATCTAAATTTTATTTATGTACAATCACAAGCAAGGTCTCTTTCTCGAACATTTTTCCTATCTAAAATTGACTTCCATTTTCTAGTTGAAAAAGGCACTGAAAATCTCTTCAATGTCAAATCATGCGCGTGGTCTCTTTTTCATTCGTTTTTATGCTTTCCATTTCCATGTTTTTATTATTCTAGAATCTTGAACCCTCTTTTGCTTCCTTCTCATCTCAATTCCTCTCTCTTGTGTTCTGTTTTTAAATAGACTCTAAGCCTTAGGGATGGCTTCTGTCGGCGAACCTCTTTTTCTATTGTTCTCATTAGTTTTTTTGATAATCTTTAGCGGATTTCGAGTCCCAGGGAAGGCTTTCCTGGGTTTAGAAGTCTTCTCGTTCTTTCTATTCGTGTGCAAGGGGTTGCTGCTGGTTACCGGCCCTCCTCGTATAGTATTAGGAAGACTAGTCTTTAATGTTTAGCCCCTAAAGGGTGTAAAGCACTATCGTTGTTCTTCGGAGAGCTTCCCCAGAGGGATTGGACTGGTTAACAATCAAGGAATAATCTTTTGCATGGTCCTTCCGAAAGATTCCTGCTTAAGAATTCTTGTGAATAGAGTGGGATTTGAAGGTCTACATTCTTTGTAGCTAAACTCTTCTGTCATCTCTTGTATTCTTCTTTTTGGTATTCTTTTGCTTTTTTATGTTATTCTAGAAATTGTTTTCCATAATTAATTTTATAATGTATTTTTTAGTTGTTGTTTCGTAGTCCTAGATTCTTTCTTGTATGATTTATACTCTAAATGCAAGTTTTTTAAATTCATTCATTCATGTATGATTCATGCTTATTTTTAGATCGTGTTTACAATGGATTTCTTTCTTTGTTATTTTGGGGCCCCTTCGAAGGCCCCGAAGTGTTGTAGGCGACTGTTTCTTCCGTGAACCAAGGAATTCTTCTCTTTGTTCTCTGCATTCCTCTGCTTCTCTTCTGTCCTTTCTTTTTTCTTTTTTGTGTCTTTTCTCTTTCCTGTTGTTTCTGTTTGCTCTTTCTTTTTATTCCTTCTTTATTGATTTCACAATTTACGAATGAAAAGGCCTTGAAAATCTCATAAATGGGAAATCATAAAGGACTCCTTTTTTCCTTGTGTTTTATCTATATAAAGTTGACTTCACTTTAGTACTTCAAAAACGCACGGAAATTTCTTTCAATGTCAAATCATAAGCAGCATCTTCTTTTCTTGTGTTTTTATACTAGAATTTTGCATCTTTTTTATTTTTATGGAATTTTGTACCATTCTGACCTTATCATTCTCCTGCCTCCCTTTTATTCCGCTTAATTTAGGATGCTTAGTGTATTCTTCCTTTTTCCTCTTTCTTTTCTCCTCTTTCTTTATTGATTTACAGAATTGCCGAATGAAAATGCCTCGAAAATCTTTTCAATGATGAATCATAAGGGACCTATATTTTCTTTACGTTTTATCTATATCAAGTTGAAATCACTTTAGTACTTCAAAAGGGCATTTAAAATCTCCTAAATGTCAAATCATAAGCAGCATCTCTTTTTCATTCGTTTTTTATGCTTAAAATTCCCACATTGTATTTTATGGAATATTGTACCATTCTGCCCTTCTCGTGCCTCCTCCCTTGGATTCATCTTTATTTAGGAAGCTTAGTGGATTCTTCACTCACTATCTTCTTTTTTCAGTCTTTGTCTTCTTCCTCTCTTCTTTGCTTTTGATCTCTTGTATTCTTTTCTTCTTGTATTCTTTAATTCCTTTTTGTTTCTTCTTTCGATTTCTTTCTTGTCTTTTTTCCTTTCTTTTTTTCTGCTTCTCTCTTTTCTGTCTCTTCTCTTTCTTCTTTCCGTCTTCTCTTTTTTTCCTTTTTCTTTTCTCTGTCTTCTCTCTTTTCCCTTTCTTTCTTTCGTCCTCTCTCTTTTTCTTGTTGTTTCTTTTCCTCTTTCTTTCTTGATTACACAATCGACTAAGGAAAATGCTTCTAAAATCCTTAAAATGATGAATCATAAAGGACCTGTATTTTTCTTTCGTTTTCTCTATCTAAAGTTGACTTCCTTTTTTGTACTTTAAAAAAGCTCTTAAAATCTCCTAAATATGGAATCATAAGCCGAGTCCTCTTTTCTTGTGTTTTTCTACTAGCATTTTTCACTGTTTTTTTCGTTCTACTTAGAGAACTTAGATACAAGGAATCCTACTTTTGATATACAAAGGATCCTGCCCTACGG
>JAYMSL010000038.1:0-64226 GCA_036897195.1 Plantago coronopus
AAGAAGCTTCCTGAAGAAAATTCAAGATTCGGCAAGAGAGAGAAAGACAGAGGGAGAGTAAAAGAAGGTTCTAAAAGAACGAGGCCCAGAAGCCCAAGGTTTCGTGTATGTGATCCATTTTTGTTTGTTTATTCTACTTGTTATTCTAATACTAAGGCATAGAAAGAACTTTTTTTATACTAGAATATTTTTTAATCTAATAAATAATTCTAATTAAGTAAACGTTTCTCTGCTTGTTTTTACTAGCGAGATATTAATTCTAGTTTAGTTTGCTTGAAACATTTCGATTAACTTAATCAATATTACGGAGTGCATTTCTTTTTTGATGTAGTTATATTTTTTTATATGCAATCCTCTTCTTATAGGTAGACCATTTTCAATGAAGACTTAATGCTTTCTTTTTTTTTCTGTTTTTCTTGCTTGTTCTTATGCTCCTACATCTCTTTATATATTTTATTTACCATTATTTTAATACTATTTATACTATATTGTTATATATATATTAGATTTTATATATACTAAATTATAATATAAGAATAGCTTCTTTTTTTTTCGCATTCATTCTAGTTTAAATGTTTTTGCTTAATTATACCTTTATCAATGACACAACTTTTATCCCAAATTAGGTTTCAATATTTTAGGTGTTCCTGAGTAAACTTTGCTTGATTTGATAGGTTGGCGTATTCTTTTTCATAGTTAACATTTCTTGTTTAATTTCTAAAGTTTACATAAGATTTATTCCTTGTAAGTAGTTTTTGTTTATTATATTTATAAATTGGCAATGAGTTTGCTCTTTTCCCCTGTATCTTTTCTTATTTTGCTTCCTTTTTATGATCATCGCCTGTTTAGTTTCATTTTCAATTGGAATACGAGGGGTTGGAGTCTTAGGGTCAATCCCTAAGTTAAAAAGTTTTCCTTATCAATCCAAGTCGAGATAATAGCATAGTAAGATATTTTTTAAGGCCAGGGATCTCTAGATTAGTTTCATTTTTCTGACCGGAAAAAATAAGAAAAGTGAATTCTATTCTTAGGTTCAGGTAAATAGTGCTCTTTTTTGCAAAAAATCTTTGTGAAGTAAGCTTTATACCCGATCTGAAAAGGCGGGCTGAGGGGTTTGCGAAGTTATCTCCATACCGGAGAAACACTTCCAAGAGTGTTATATTATCGGGGGACGGTAGTAAATCAACTGCAAGCAACTGAATTCGCTATATCTAAAATTCTCTGCCCGCAACTCCAGTTCTTACTTCGAATGATCGAATGCTTCAAAGGGAACTTACTTACGGCTTTGACTAAACAACTAACTAAGACGAAGGGAATAATGGAATAGACATAGCATAATTGAAAGAAAGCTGGAGATTTAGACTATAGTTGTTACCGAACGGCAGATATTTGACTAGAAAAAGCATAGTATTTGTCCCAACACTGATAATTAGCAATCAGCCTCGATATGCATGCCGAACTGGAAGGGCAGCGGGTACTTCGACTAAAGTGAAGAGAAGCCCACAGAGATGGAAGGGTAGGCTTAGTAGGGCTCGAACCTACAATATCACCGTTATGAGCGGTACGTTTCAACCAATTAAACTATAAGCCCTTACTTAAGGATCTCAACACGCAATTTGCTCACTTAGGGAAGAGCGGATGAAAAGAGGAGGCCTTTGCTCTATCTGTTTCTTCCTCCGCTCAAAAATGCATAATTAGATAACAAAAATTTCTACCTCTATTTTACTCTATTATAAATCAATTTCATTTAAGCAAGCGGCCCTTTTGCGACTTAAACAGCCAGTACACCTTTTGGCTTAAAAGGGTCGAAGCTCTCTATTTGCTTGTAATGCCGGGGATTTGCCTTTAGTTAAGAAGTACAGCTTTTTTTAACACAATTGAAAGAAAGCTATGGATGAAGTACGAACAAAGTAAAGTTGGAGTAAGAAAAAACTCAGTTACGGGAACTAAAGGTTAGGCCGACTACTTTAAGTAGATATAGACTTAAAAAAGTGTATTTCTACCTTTATCCTTTCTGTCAATGTTGACAATTCCCGGAATACCTTGTATATATAGTTGTCCAACGACTTGATTCTTCTGAATTAGCTATTTCTGCATTTGTCGTACTAGGGAAAGTTTGCTGAATCAGGACCTATTTAACAATTCCTTACTTGTTGCCTGGTGAGGACCGGCTAATAGAGTGTTGTGCAGAAGGAAGAAGGTAAAAAAAGAAAGTCATAAGGGAAAGGGAGCGGGTCAGGCTGATTCTGTCCATATGCTTTCTCTTCTATAAATAAATAGGATAATTGACTTCAGAGTCCTACTTCCCAGTTTGGATAGAGAATGGTGTTTTTGAACATGCCCATCTGGATCATATATTAGAAGCAGTTTAGTTTACTGACTTGCTTGTTATAGCAAATAAAATGTTTCCGAACTCAGGAACCACCTATTCTGTGAATAAATACTTACGCTGGACTAGCAGCTTCGTCTATTCAAATGAATAATTTAATTCCCATGGAAAAGGAGGAGGTGTTGAAGGAATATAAAACAAGAGCAAATTCGTGCCACCTTAGGATTTAAAGTGATCTCCGAAATAACCATAATACAGACTTTCCGTTGTTCTCGAACAAGAAACAGTAGCAGGAAGTAGTCTAGGTTTTCAACCTTTATACCTCCCCAGGAGAATCTCAGTCAATTTAAGAAAAGAATCGTCTGTGAACAAATCGGCTCTTGCAAGAGAAGACAGATCCATAAGAAGACTTTTTGTTAAACAAGAGACAGCTTTACAAAAGAAAAAGTCAATTACTTATTCTATTATATATAGGTAGCGCGCAAAGGAAAGAACAACAACAAGGTATCAACAGCCTCAAAGAGAACTGAGTGCGATCAATCCTCCACAAAAATCATTGTAAGCAAGAGTAGTAGATGAGGAGGAATGGAGTGAATTAGAGAAGTTTCTCAAAGGGCAAAATCAAATATAAAAGAACTAATAATCCCTCTCTAACTCAAATATAACCCCAGCTATGAACAAGGAATATTTCATAACATGTGGTACAATTTGCTTTGTTAGAAAAGTCCTTGTTTCATTCAGTTAGTTTATAATAGGGCAAGATGATTATTGATAGAATAAGTTTGGAATAAGCAAGCAAAGCATGCACCCCTACCTAAATAAAAGAAGTTTACGCATTGGCCGGACTTTATTTTATTAAAAGAGTAAGTAAGTAAGTAAGTCAAGGAAGGAAAATACGGAAGTTAAAGACTACTCAGTTAATAGATCTTAGAGGACTGGGCACTATGCAATCTATTAGTAAAAGACTAGCTATTGAAATCAGAAACTATACTTTTGTTTGTGGAGGGTTTCCTAAACTTCTTTGATTTTGAAAGAGAGTGGATACGGGCCCATACCTGTAGTAAAGACTACTTTTTTGAATATTACATTATTTAGCTCCTTTCTTTATCTATTAAAGGGAAAAGAATAAATGGTATAGCACACATCTTAAGTTGAAGTTAGTTCCTTGAATGACTTTTTGAGAAGCTAGGTCTTTTCCTCACCCTTTTCTTAAGGCTAGATTTGTCTTATTGCTATTACTTATTATTAGCCAATATAAAGACTGCAGTATCACGATTAGAGGAAGTCGACTTCCTCTAGTAGGTGATTGTAGACAAGAATAAAGGGTGAAGAACGTACAATGAGCGGAGGAAATTGAGGGTTAGAGAGGTGCGAATCAGAGCTAGAAATAGAGGCCGATGTGAGCCTCATCAGAGAAATAGAATCAATTCCGCATCGCATAAGACTCGAATTGACCGATTTCAAACTAATGATTAGCCTATGTCTATAGATAGATCTAGGGAAGATTATATTTATCTTATATAATAAAACTTTGCAGGTCGCCTTAGGCATAATTCAATCGTTTATCTTTTTTTTTATGTCTGTCTTTTTCTTCTTCGTGTTGTCTGCAGGAAGAATAGGAAGAAGTCGTCACAAGGTATCCAGTTCTGTAGAAGTGTAAGCATTCAATTTCAGTTTCCAAAAGAAATCCATAAGGTATTCTCGGGCGAAAGAGCCCCTTGTTAGCAATCCTATCCTCAATGAACTTTTTTAGCTATATCGTGTAGTAGTCCATCAATCATAGAAAAAGTATATGTTGAATAACCTTTATAAAGCTCTTTTTGTGTTCAGTGAAAAAGCGAGACTGTAGGCTGGAATTTCCTCGACGAGCTGGAGTAACGAATGGGAATAAAGGCCTTTTTGATTTACCGGATTCCTCTACTAGTTAGATAGTCAGGAAAGTGGTTGAAGCCTTCGGATTAGAGTTTTGAAAAGATTTTCGTTGGAAAAAAATTCTCATCTCAGAAAAACAGATTGAACTATTACAGATAAAACAAATAGATTGGTATAGGCTCTAAGGCAAGCTTCTTCCTTGGGTCACAAAAATCTAAGTAAGGAAAGAGTTTATAGTGAAGTATCGAATGCTCTTTCTTCCTATCTGGGCCTAGTCTGACTAGATTCCTAGTGTAATTGTTTCAAAGCGAGAATAATTAATTTTCTTTCTGCGCAAATTTTATACCTTAGGTTTTCTTCGCTACATAGGAGCAAATCTCTTGTGCGTGTTAATTCGATTCTTGTTTCTGCCTTCATTGTACATTATCTTTTCTTTTATCTCATCTAATGATATGTACCTTGATGGAATAGATCTGTATTCTGTATACCGAATACCTACAATTGAATTGGGATTGCTAAAGCGTAAAACAAGTACACCTGTAAGAAACTTGCATGCTACTAATTTATTAAGTTTCTTTCTCTTTTTGGATCTTAGCACCCTGTCCAAACGATCTAGGCCTGTATTTGGAGACACAAGAAGTACAAATCATTCTATACGTTTTATCATTAACTCATTATTATTATTCTGGGAATAAATATTTCGGATTGGAAACTCATAGTTATACTGGATGTCCTCGTGCGGATACCTTTTCAGATGCTTTTATTAAATAAAGAAGAAACCGAAATCCCAAAAGTGCGCTTGATGACTTCCTTACTCTAGCAAGGTTGTATCTTCAGTCCTTTTTAATAAAGAATTTGCTCTTGTTCAGTTAATAAGAACTAGACATTCCCTATTCATTTAGGAGGTGTTTAAAATTTGTATGTGATGGCCGACCTGCCTATCTCTTTGGAAGGTGCTGTGAGATATTCAATTAATCTCTAAGGCAGAAAAAAAGGAGTTGAGCTAGCCTGATAGTAAGTTGAATAAGAGAGAAATTTTCGTAGCTTAAACAGCTTTTTTATTTCAAAACTAGAGCATTGCATAGTTTAAACTAAACGTACCAGGACCTCAACTAAGCATAGATAGGTATGCGGAGCAGTTTACTTACTCGTATTCTTGGTCTTCATCTAGTCTAGTCTGATGGAAAGGCCAAAAGGGACAAAGCAGCAGGAGGAGAAATTGAGACATTGCTTGGTTTCGTGAGTAATTCGGAAGGGTCTTTTCCTGGGGTAAGGGATTTTGTTGCTTGCTTTTCTTTTAGTTCAATAATGAATCTTTCTCTTTTTGGAAGGTGACCCGAACTATAAGCATAGCCTTAACCGAAGAGAGCGATGCTAACATCAGTAGCTAGGAGCTTCTGATACCGCGAGTGCTATATTAAAACCTGTGACTTATTACAAACCGCTTTAAACAAATCGATAACTGCCTTCATCATCATGAGTAGCATCAACAAACTCTCCTTCGTTCATGTCTTTTGATATGGTCCTTATGAAACAAGGGGGATGGGGCTTTGTGGAGAAGATAAAGATTGTAATATAATAATAAATATAAGTAGGGGCAGTTGTAGGAAAGGATAATAACACCATTCGTTCCAATTGCTCTTGTGTGATTGATTGACCGAAAGCGCAAAACAGCGCACTCCAGGCTAAGCTGCCGATTACTATTCAAGCATTAAAAGTATATCTGTAACGATAACTATTTTATCTACATGAAAAGGAGCTTCTGCTTAAAAATTGGTGATCCCTAGCTTAAGATTAAATCTACACCCGCAAGAACGTCTACTCGTAATACAATAGCAATAGGGCCAGACAGGCCTTCGCCCTGCCAGGTTTGCACTCCTCCGAACCCCATCCGATCTTTTTTTCTTCCTGAGGCCATATCGCGGCCTCTTTACCCGGAGTTTCACTAAAACATACACCCTACGAGGGTAAGAGGCGTTGTTGGGAAGTCAACTATTCATCTAGCTCTATTGCATATAAACTATTTCAAAAAGGTAGACGCACAGCCTTCTATCGAAGTGAGATGGTCAAAGATTGAGTGAGAATGGAATTCTTATCAGCTATGGAAGTTACACTCGGCATAGCTGGGATGTAGCTACTGGAATTGTTATGCTCTGGATAATTACTAAGCTATCGCTCTTTCTATCCGATAGGAGTAGCAATAGCTAGCATAGAATTACCCGCAAGCACAGATAATCTGTCCTAAGACTGCTCCAGACCCTGAAAGCCTAGAAGTAAGCAAGAACTTTTCATGATGCAAGTTATCATTTCGTGTCCAAGTCCAAGCGCGGGCCGAAACTGACCGACTTAGATGGATGGGCTGGGTCAGCTAGTATTAAATAAGAAGAAGCTTTTTTAATTCCTTACGACTTGCTGCTTTTAGTGCTTTCTTGGAATGGAGCACAATACCTCGTTGAGTACAAAGTTAGAGATGCCTGCTTTCTTATCCTGCTAAACAAATACTTGAATTGGATAATAGCTAAAGAGCCTTGAAAGTGCGTGAAAACACGAGTGAATGATTTTGCCTTCGAACTTGTTGTTGCCGTTGGAGTTGTTGGTAGGGTTTGGTATTTCCGTTCTTAGGAAGATTACCGAGTGTTCTGACTTTGAGATGTTATCCTTTTTTAATATTATGTAGAGGGTTTCTTATAGGTATTGAATAAGTTTTTAAATATGTGTTTTCGAGGGCAGAATAATAGATATGGGAAGGAGGGCCCGTTGTTTTCTTTACTGTATAAAGACTTTTACTGGATTTGAAATGCTTTCCCACATTCCTGAAAGGCTAACATCTAATCTGAGGTTTGATCCCTATTCAAAAATTTTTCAAGATATCTAATACACTTGACTAAAAAGTTTAAGAACTTAGTACAAGTATTAAATAAAGGAGTAAAAAGAAAAATATCTTGACATAGCTCTAAGCATATATATTAATCTACTATAGTAGGAAAATAACGAACTTAAAATTCTTGAACTTCAAAAGAAATGTTTAGAATGTATGTGAAATCGGGATCCTGGCAGGGCGGAGTTATTTTCCGGCCACGATTCACGAAAAAAGGCTCTTTGCGTTTTTAAACAGGGAGAATTCGACTCTATTTAATGAAATGGAGCGGTTCTTGAAATCAAACGAAAACGAGCTTCCTCCTCAGTTGGAAAGACTCTTGAAAGATCGAACACAAAAGGAATTGGTCGAAGATGAATTCATCTCTTTGAACGAAAGATCATGGCAATCTTTTCTAATTAATTCTTTTAAAATATTACATAAAGATATGAAAGACGAAAAACTTCTATGGGTAACCTTAGTGGAAGATACTTGTCGCCAAGAATCCACTATCGCTTTCAGTTCGATACGAACTTTCCCTAGCTTACGGAATAAGGTTAGGGTATTTTGGCTTTAGACTCCTGGGCAAGCGACTTTGTTACTTTATTCGGGGGAGTTCATATTCTCAATTCTTTTGTTTGAGACTTGCTCATTCACCCGAAATCTCTATAAAAGCACCCGCGGAGGCTAAGCGTAAAGAGTCCTAGAGTCTTGATACTGGCTAACGAAAAAGAACGGAAAAGAAAGTAGTTGTTATACAATCCAAGGAATTGTACGCAGCGCTTTTCGAAACAAGAAGTATTTTTTTATCTAAGGCTCTGCCTGTCTACCAGTGCATGTCTTCTTTCAAGAACGTATAGTAATTTACTATACTTAAATAGTATAAATGCCCTGATTCAAAAGCAAACGCGGAAAGAGTTTACTGAGGAGGCTTTCCTCTAAGAACTCCAAAAAGGGGTAAAAATAAAACGATTAAGACCTTTCATTTAAATAACAACGGATCAAGTTAAAAGCCTACTTAAATTATGATTTAATCCAAGCATGGAATCGATCCAGTTGGTTAGGGTTCCGTTTTCATAACTAATAAAATGTAAAAGTAAATAAGTTATTTATATTCTTTGCAACTAAAGAAATAAGATTTGTTCTCCATACATTCCTTTGTCCCACAGGTGGAATGGAATCATAATATATCTAGGTTCCGCGGTTCTGACTACAATAATAGGGGGCGCACAGAACCAGAGAGTCTTGATTTGATGTGGTGACAACCATCCGGAATGCTCTTTTCTTGCCTCTAGACCTTCTATCTATTAGCTAAACTTCAGAATATACTCAATTACAATTCATTATGGTCCCTTATCATGACTTAATATTATAGTTGTCGTACTAAAGCCGTTGATAGCGAATCATCGACCAGGTTTTCATCAATAATCAATTCATTTAATACGTTCGAGGATCCTTGTACCTTGGGTGATTCCATTGTTTCAGTTCCAATCTACCCGCGGAAGAAAGAGCACTACTCTAGCAACCGCTTACGGATTTTGGAAATTAACGGTTCGCACATAGCAGCTGATTGCGATCCCGTCTAAAGCGGATGAAGTATCGGATAGGCAGAGAACCCGTAGGGAAGTTTTTAATATTTTAGATAGAGGTGACTAAGTCATTATTACACAAGCCTGTTCCGAGTAGTTCATGCAGTCAATCTAAGTTCTCGAAAGCGACTGAATGAACCAATTACCAAGCTTTGACAAGTCACTAACTTGCTCCTTTTGTGATAGGGTCCTGTCACCCCCCCTTTCCCCAACCTCTGACAGTCGAAACTAAATGGAGACGTGCTTCGGTCTTTCCATCGATAAAAGTCGTAGGTATGAAGTATATAACATATGTCAGGGGCGATAGGCTCGGGAAAAGAACCTTCATTTGGTAGAGATGATGATCGACTATCCATTAATGTAAGCCAGCAGACATGGTTTTTTGCTGTTTTGATTCGAAACCTCCAGTGGGAGCCGGGATGTTTGTCATTGTAATTTGGATTGGAATGACCCTAGCCCCATTGCGGAGTCTTAAATATAGAGTATAAAAGCAGAGAGAAAGAGAACTAAAAAAAAAGAGAATAATAAAATAATAAGGAGGCCAGAAAAACAACGCTAGCTGTGCAATCCTATATTTAGACATAGTAATGTTCTTAATAAGGGGTTTTTCACCCCTGCCCCTTATTGCGAATAATAGCAAAATTAAGGTGCTAGAAGGCCCATTTCAAAAGACATTTTATTCTACAGGCAACCCTGGGTTGTTGTCAGATGACTCATCCTACGACAATTCTAAATTTGACAACATCAACTCCACTGCTCGGCGCAATTCGTTTGAGTTGTTAATATAAATAAATTAAAGGATTGCCGACTTCACAACACGAAAACAAAATGCCAAACATCTTTTACTTAAAAACACAAAGTCCGCTAAAGGCTAGGATGCTTACCACTACGGTAAAAAGAAATAGTATTTATAAAAGGAAAGGAGCGCCCCTCATACGAGTTATACAGGACAAGTGGATCCATTTCGGCGAAAGTTGGGAGTGATCGATACAAATACAAAAGGAGAAAAACAGTGGTATATTAGGAACTTTCTCTTTGCGCATAAAAAGAGCCGGTGGGATTTAGACTAAAAGAAATTGCTTTCTCGATGATCACAGAAAGTTCTAACAAGCTGCCGGTAAATAGAATAAGGGCAAGGGTATTCCTAGAAATTACAACAGGCCGGACAATGGAAACTTAACTAATTTAAGGAAGCTATCTCTGCTACTTCTACAAGTTTTTCTTTCTCGTGTCGATATTTAAAGAAAAAAGGGAATTTTTGCCTAATCAAAGGATCCTAGTAGTCTTTGTCCTTGGTCTTGTCAAGCTCCAATATTTATGGATAAAGTATAGATCTTACTTAAGATTTCCTATGGTGCATCTATATTTTTGTAATTGGCTTTTCCTCAACATTGCTTTGTAGCTTTCAGCCTGCATATCCGTCCTAATTAAGAATTCCCTTGTTTTTGTTGTTTTTAAATTGAAACTCTTTCGATATAAGTATACTTGCAAATCACTAATCTATTTATTTTCCTTTTATTCTAATCGCATACTCTCTTTGTGGTTTACTTCTTTTATGCGGTACTATATGTTTTTTCTTACATTTTTAAGATTCTGTTCCGATTTCTACTATGATTAATATTAATGAACTAAATAAAGGCTCTTGGATATGCTATTTAAAAACTAAAAAGACTTAATTGAAAAATATTAGAAGCCCTGCTAGAATGCTCAAATGAGCCCCAAAAGGAACTAGAATTTATAGTAATATACTAGGGATATTATTTTTCTTGTTTATTTTACGCAATTTAGTAGTATTTGTTATTTTAGTAGTTATCATGAATTGATTCTATTTTATAATCTAATTTATATATTCGAAATATATCCTAATTTTATAAATATAAATAAACAAATATTTCTTTTATGGAAATAAATTAAAAGCCGCATCCAGGCAATAATTATTTTTGAAGGGCCCCCTTTTTAGATAATTATTTTCTATATGCTTTTGGCAGAATTCTCCCTTTCCTTTTTGCTATTATTCCGGACCCCATCATACTTAAGTATATTATTTTATGTAGAATTTAATCCATTTTATTATTTGCTTTATTATTTATATTTATTTCAAACGGATTCTAATTCTACTCTAATCTAATAAATTTTACTTGCATTATAATTTTTGAGTATTTTTGTTAATAATTTAAAGTCATATTTTATACTTTAATATTTATTATATTAAATAAATTTAAATTCTATAACTATATAAATAGTTAGAAAAATAATAATACTATAAAATGAATGTCTTTTCTACAGGCGCTGGAGAAACAAAAACTAAGACAAATTCTCGTGATGTAGGGATTTGTGAAGGCGCCCACTATTCTTTATAATTTTTCTTTTTGTTTGAGAGTTCAGTTTAATAGATAAAAGAGACTTGGTTTCATCTTATATTTCTATTTTTATATATTGCTCGTTGTTTCTTAGTTAATTCCTTAATATATTGTTATTTAATAATAATTTACTGTTTTACTTTATTTATAAAAACCCTAACATAAGAAGTTCCTATTTGTCAATTTATTGTTTGTTAATTTATCTTAGGTTAATTAAGTAACCTAAATTGTATTTAATTTTTAACACTTTTTTTATTAAAAAAAATAATAAATAAGATAAAAGCATTTGCTTATGTAATTAAAGAAGGTAAAGAACACATTTAGTTAATTCAAAAAGTTTTTTAATTTGTTCAATCTGAAATAGAATACTAAATAAATTTTAGATTTTTGTTTGTGTTTATGATTTTTTCTTGAATTGCATTTAGATTATATCTACAGCATTAAATCAATGGATTTTGCAATCATGTAAAGGTTCGAATCCGCGGGATGCTTTAAGATTTACTATATATATATTGTGTCGAAAAGGACATACAGAAAGAATCGACCACTCAACTAACCGGAATTTTTCTTGCAAAAATTAGAAGAATAAAAGTGCACAAAAGAAGTCATAGCTAACAATCTAAGCCTGTTTGAAAATCCTACGTCTTTCTCGAAAAGACTTTTATTATTGTTAAGATGGAGAAAAAAGCTGGGGTTTCTTGGTTACAAAATTAATAAAATTCTTTAAAGATCCTAGAATAAGCATCCAGTTAATTATAACTACAAGCAACAAAAACATAATGTTATTAAAATATAAATATAAAGCATGTCCGAATAGAATCTTGTAAAAATAATGCGAATGTTGTAATTTCTAGTAAAAAAAAATCCTATGTTTGACAAAAGAAAGCTTTTCCATTCTGTATCCATTATAGGTATTTTAGTTATGAATATAAAATTTATTATTTATATTTTATTAGTTAGTATAAAGTTAGTATAATATTTATTATTATTATTATGAATATTTTAAAAAAATGTATAAATACTATAAACCAAAGTAAAAAGAATCAAGAGGGAAGAAGTTCATGAATCAAATAGATAGACTGAAGTAGTAAAGAGTTATTTATCAACAAAATATATAATGTAGGTTCGAAGCAAGAGGGTTAATTATATTTGGCCAACAAAAAATTTAAAAGCAATAAGCATCTATATGTACGGGTATTAAGCCCTATGACATCCTTATGATAGTAATTATAATCATGCAAATTATTCATATTAAGACAAGTGTCAGGGCTTTGGGATTCAAAGCACTTTTTAAAGGCATTTATAAAAACGTTATATAAAAGGGTGCTTCCTAGGGCCTAACCCCAGGGTTCTCTTTCACAAATAGGTTTAACATTTATTTGATAAAAACGTTGTGACAATTGATCAATTTATTTTAATTCTTGGTGTATAATTTATAAAATGGATTTAATAAAATTCACAAGAAATTGCCTCTTTTTTTTTAGATTAAGTAGAAACTTTCAATTATGCCTTTATTTTTTAATAATTCATTTAATAATATTTGTTATAAAAAATTTTTATTTTAGATAAAACTTTTTTCTTTGTTTTGTATTGGTTATTTTCAAATATATATAAATTAACTTTGATAAATGGGTCAAAGACGATTTTAACCCAAGTTTAGAGATTTTTTTCAGTAACTGTTTTTTATGTATCCGGGCTATGGGTTCCCTTTTTAATCAAATTTTCTATAATTAATATAATTAAAAAGGGGGAATTCCCTGTTTTTAAGTTCAATTTATGTTTTTCCGCTTTTTGGTATTCAAAATGAAAAAAATCTCTGGGTGATATTTAGTATTTGGTTATATATTTTTAAGTTTTTCTTTTGTAAATTTAAGAGGTTTGAGTACTATAACTTTGGTCCCTTTTAGAAGGAAAGAGAGTCTTTTATTTTTTCTGTCGATAAAGTTTTGCAAATTTTGTTCTCAAAGAAAATCCATGTATTGGTATTTAATTCTTTTTTTTTAATTATTTTAGTTTTATTTAGTTTATTAATCTATAATATTTTTTAATTATAATTTTTGTATTAATAATTTGTAAATAAGGTGTAAATTGAAACTAATTAAAATATTTTATTATTTAATATAAATTAATAAAAAAGTAGTATTGTAATAAGTTTTCTTTAATTTCAGTTATGGAAATCTTATTGCAAAATGAAATTATTTATTTATTTTGACAAAAGACTTGCTTTAATAATAATAAAATTGCATAAATAAAACAAAAAACCCTTTATGCCATTAGTTAGAAAGAATTTTTGGGTTACTTAATGTGGGTTAAGATTTTTTAATTTAACTTGAAAACAACAAGGATGTTGTCCTGCTTGTAACAAGATTCGAGCAATCTGGAATCCCCTAGATTCTGTTCTTATTTATTTTTATGTAGAAAAATCAACAAAAGAATTCGTAAACCTTTTTATTTCTATTTTTTTGTCCGCTTTCTTTCTTTTTCCTTTGTTTTCTAACTGCGCTAGATTCTTCTTGTTCTCATTCTTTTCCTGTCTGTCTCTTTTTTGTTTCTTTTTTTTAATTTCTTTGTTTTTGTTTCTTATGCCTCTTTCTTATTCCTTTCCTCTACTTATGTTGTTTGAGAAGTAATTTCTGTGTTACAATTAAAAAAAGACAAAATAAAGAAAGAGAAGGTGTTTCATGAACGAGACCTAAAGCTCGAATGCAAAAGGAAAAGACAAAAAAGGAAAGTCATTAAGAAAATCCTGGTAAACAAGGGAAGTTCTTTCAAAAAGAAACCACAGGGTGTATTGTTATCATGGAAAGAAAAATACTACTATTTGAAAAATATATGATTTAAAATCCCATATTGTCAGGTTTTCATATAAAAATTTTTTATCTGAATTACTATAAAACGAATGATAGCAAATGGGTTTGAAAAGGGAAACCCAAATTATCTCTTTTTTACGAAATCTATTTTATAAACGATGAATCTCTAATTAGTTCTTTTTAAAAGTTATTTTAAAAATAAGAAATAATTTAAAACAAGAACAGGAAAATAAACTTTATAATCAATTTGGAATTAAGATACATATAGTTTTTTCAACAAAAGTAGTAAAAAGGTTTCTTTTTTTAATGTTTTTTTTAATATAAGGCTACTGCTTGGCGTAATTTATGTCTTTGGTGATGGATTCCACTTTAGAGGAAGCTTTGCCTTGTTTGCTCCGTTTTGGTTTTCTCTTTTTTGTGAATTTTTTCAGTTTCTTTTATTTAAAAGTTTTCTATTTTATTTATTTTCTCTATGCAGTCTTTTTTTCTAGCGGTCTCTCTAGCTTGAGTTCTCTTTTAAGTTCTGCGAATTCTTTCTATTTTAAATCTATTTGATTTTTATTTAGTAGTATTTATACTTATACTATAGATTTTCTGCATAAAAGTTGTTGTACTATGTAATAAATTAGTTTAATTCGTTTCAAAGTTTTGCTTAAATTGTTATATTTTTGAAAATACCTTTCTTTTTAAATTACTTTTTGTGCTTTTATTTTATTTTTTCTTAAGGCTTGCAAGAAGTCTTTTCCCTAGATTTTTGGCATTGCATTTAACAACTATTGGTATTTTGAGGGAAAGGCATAGTATATTTTTTCTCAATTTGGATCTGAATATTTCTTATTTTCTGTTAATTTTCTATTTTATTTGAAAGAATTTCTTCCATTCCTCCAATTAATTTGTTTTATTTGTGGAAAGTTTTCAGAAAACATTTTTCTTATTTATTGTGTTCTAGATATAATTTAAATATTCTTTCTATTTTAATATATGATATATATGATTGTATGCGAATTATTTTATATAATGAAATTTGAATTACTTAATGATCTAGTAGACTTTTATACTACTATTACTATATACGATATATGCGATATGTCAAATATGTTGAAAGTTTTTTGCCGTGAAACCACAAGCTTGGTTAGGTTGAAAAGAACATAAGAAAGAAAAAGGGGAGCAGAGAATCCTCGACTAAGACATTTCTTTCCGAATATAGATTGCTAAGTCAATAAAATAGAAAATTCAAAAGAAATCTATAGAAGGAAAAGACTACTTTAAACAGAAATAAATGACAATCCTATAAATACTGCTGAAGAATAGGTTTTTAAATCTTAGTTTTTTCAGAATTACTAGCATTAGTACAATTGAAATTATTTTTAAATAAAAAAAGTTATTATTATTTATATAAATATTATAAGTAAGTTTAGATCTTGTTTATGTCAATATTAAATCAACACATTTTTCTGTATTAATTTAAAATTTAAATCTTTTACTATAACTATATAATTATATTATTTGAAATTCTTTATAAATATATATATAGAAATAGGTACTCAGAGCAAGTATTTTGAAAGAAGAAATAGAATTTTTCCATTTATTAATTTAGGGTTTAGAGTTTTCTTGATAGAACACTCGTTTTAGAATTTCATTGTCGTAGGTTCGAATTCTTTTATAGCAAGATTTTGTTGAAAGGTTTTTATTTTTCACTTCTTTGTTCTTTGAAGGGTACTGATTTCTATTTTGTTCTTTTCGCTTTGGAGTTGTATTTCTTGTTTGTTTTCAATGGATGTCTTTTTTTTGCAGTGTTTTCCTTTTTAATTTGTTTTGCAATCTGTAGGATGGTTTTGAGAAATTTTTCTTCTTCTTTTGTATCTTCCTTTTTGGTTTTCCATTATTTTTCTTTTTTCTTGTTATCATTTTCTGCTTAATTCTATTACTAAAAACTATTTCTTCTTAGTTTTTGTAGTAGTAATTTAAGCAATGCTTTCTTAAGACATAGTGTATTCTACTAGTATACATACATTTTACGATATATATATATTTAACTGGGTATATTAAGGGTATTCTAGATGCTCCTCTTAGAACTAAAACATAAAATATGAATTTGCTTATTTCAAGTGTCTTGAATGTTGAAGTTTCATTAGTTGAACATTTTACCAGAGAACTATACTTTATTATGTTTCAGTTTGCATTTCGGTGTTGTTATCTAACAATTTTCTAGTGAACTCATACTTATATTATATATAGTTATTTTACTTATTTTATTATTAATTTATTTTAATAATCACTTTTTCGTTTGCTTATTTTTTTTGTGTTTCTTAATTTGTATCTACGCCAGGGTGTGTTTTTCTGAGAAAATAGATCAAAAGCTATGACATAGGTTTTTCCAAAGCCTTACAAAGGATCTTCATCCTCGGGTGTTGGGATTGTTATTTAACATAGACTGACTCCTTTTGTTCTTCATTCTTTGGCGAGAGAAGTTCCATGAAGTACTTTCCTTTTTGATTTTAACCTTTGTTGTTCCATTTTTTTTTCTTTCTTGATTCTATATTCGTGCTTCTTTGTTTTTTCTTTCATTTCCTTTACATTTTTGGTATGTATTTTTCATTTTTATTTGATGGGTTGCAGGTTTTTTTTGCTTTTCTCTTTTTTTATAGTTTACTTTTCTCCGTGTTTTGTTATTTATTTTTCTTCGGGTTTTTTTACTTCTTTTTGTTTTTTCTAGATTCTATCTATTATTACAATATTTTTTAACTAGAATTAGAATACTCTTAGTTAGAGATTCCTTTTTTTGCCTTAATTTATAATTTTTTTATCCGTAGTGATTTAGTTTATCTTCTTTTGTGCTTATCTTATGTTGTTTATGTTAGATGTATACGGGTGTCTCTGGGCATTGCTTTTTTAAATAAATTCTTTTTTTGTATTAGACTAATTAATGTGAGTAGTAATTTTTTACTTGTTAATAAAAACAAATGGTCCAGGATTTCCCCTAGTTTCAGTAAATTAGTTAACTGCACATATTTTGTCTTTTTTTTTTTACTGTCTTTATTTGTTGTTGAAAAACAAGAATAGAATAGGGTAGCCTTCTTTCAGTTCTTTGTATGCTTTGTAGATGAGATTTTTTTGTCATTAGGATAGGGACTTGTAGTAAGGGAATTTACGTTAGTTTTAGCAAGTTGATGTTGTCTTTAAATCCATGACATCTTTATATAAATCTAAAAGATATTTTTTGTTTTTTATTGTTTTTTCTTCGTGGCTTTTTTGCTTGAGGAATCTTGAATGAAGTCTGGGCCAGAAAATATAAAGCTACTCCGAGTGTTAGGGAAGTCAGGGCCTGGCAATCATATAAAATAATGGAGGACGCACTTGTAGAGAGTATAAATAGGACATACTCTTCTCTTTTTTTCTCTCTTCTGATTCTTCCTCCTTTCTTTTTTTTTTACTTTCTTGGTGTCTTTCTTTTATTTAGTTCTGCTTTTATCTTCGTTCTATTTTTCTATTTTTTTCTATCCGTCTTGCTTTTCTTTATCTTCTTACTTTTTCTATTTTTGTTTTCTGATTCTTTTTTCTCTTCTGCTTTCTTTGGTTAACTTTTCTTTGCTTCTTTTTTTGTTTTTATATATTTCTTTCAATTGTAGTAGGTCTTAATTTGACCCTATAATTTATGATCTTCGGGACTCGTACGTCTTTCCTGCGCGGTTCTTTATCTCTGGTTCTTTAAATTCTATGATTTGGTGTTTTTGTTCGTCTCGATGTTCCTGAGAGTTGTCTAATTTTAAGTTTTGAGGGTTCGTGATACTTGTTTTTGTCTTTATTTCCACGACTAAATTATACCTTTGCTTATAATTAATTATAAGATTTTCATCCTCCATTTTTTAAGAACAGGGGCTTTTCGGAGATTCATTAAGGAAAAGGTTTAAAGCTGTTAATCGTGGATAGGAGGAAATCTTTAAGATATTTTATCGTTGTCTATTTTTTAAAGTTATAATTTTTCGATAAAGAAAACGGGGTTATCGGGGCGGACTTAGGTTCGGGGCATCCTTTGCCTTCACGATAAGGTAAGTTTTTCTATATCGGATTTGAGAAAGTCTTTATTTTAGTGAGATGGATTCCCCTTCCTGTGTAGTATTTAAGGCATATATTTTTATGTTATACTAAATTATTCAAGCACAGCCTCGAGCATCTTCTATTTTATAAATATCGGGTATGAAGACAATGCTCATTTGTCTGTACGATATATTCCTATTTAGTTCTTGTCTTAAAACCGCTCCTTGTAGAAATAAAAGCATTCTAATTTATTAATTTATTATATTGTGTAAGATTCGTATTTTAAAAATCATTTTCTTAAAAAACACTTTATGGCCCTTCTATTTATTTATTTTGTGTTTAATAGTGTTAGTATATTTATATAGCAAACCAGAGGAGTTTTGAGGGTATTAAAAATATTTTTCTATTATATAATTTAATATTTTGTTGTATTTATATATATAATAAATATAAAGGAAATTAAGAATTTCGGTTATAAATTTTACTTAATTCATGTAAAAATGTAGAAAGGATTCTAAGCTTTCTTTTCATTATTTTAGCTATATATATATTTTAATTTGTACAAATTTAAAACTAGATTTTGGTATTTTCGGATTTTACGTTTAAGATTTTTAGTAGCTTTTTTAATTCATATTCATAAGATAAGATTAATGTCCCTTTTTCTTTTCAAACTTTATTTTATTGTTTTTAAAAAAAAAATTAATTGTCATTAACTAAACGGCTTACCTAATAGGTGGTTACTCTGAACTAGATTCTTTTGTAAAAATATTTCTTTAGAATAAATTCCACAAATGAAATCCTAGAGCAGGAACTCCTTTTGCGTTTAAAAAATAGATTCAAATTCGAAAAAAAATTATCATCCGGGTCATCATTATATCTAAAATAAAAGGGTTATTTTTTTAACCGCGGAAGGATCTTTTCAGAATAAGATAGCGATGAATAAAGAAAAGCCCTTCTGCCAAGGGGTAAGAGTAAAGGGTATAATTTTATAAAAAAAAATAATTATATAGTAATTTCGGTGAAAATAGCAGCTCGGAAAGGCTGCCGGAGATGAATTAGGATTTGGATATATGTTTAAAAAAAAAAAAGAGAAGGTTCGCAGTGAATTTAGTAATATGATGTGTAGGAGGCTTAGAAAAGAAACCATACCATTAATCTTTTTTAAATTATATTTCTTTATTTTCTCAACGTTTTTTTTCAGAAGGATTTTTAATTGATTTTTATTATTTTTCTTTATTTTTGGAAAGAATATTTTCATATTTTTAAAATCAAAAGTGGGTATATCTTTTATTATGCTAGACTTATTCATTAAATAGTTGTTTCTTTCATCTCAGGTTTTTGGTTGTCTGAATCTAAATTAGTTGTTTACTATTTGGAACATTTGGAATTTTTTCCTATTTGAATTCTATGCGCTAATAGTTAAGGTCTTTTTGGAATTGACCTCAATCCGATCTCAAAAAGAAAAGATTTTCCCTTTCTGTTTACATAGAAATTTTCTTTTTTCGAATAATTCAAAATTCTTTATTTATTAGTTTTAGAAAATTTCTAGTTAGTTTTTTTTTGTTTTATATATTTAAAGCTTCTTTCAGTACATTCGTTTTCTTTTGACTATTGAATCTTGATTATTTCTTTTTGGAGAAAAAGAAAGTAAGATCAACTGAAGGGCACATCTTACTAAAAATTCTGTAAGGTACTAAAATACCATGTTTTCTTAAATTTCAGGTTAGATGAAAAAGATATAAGGCTCAAATACGGAGATATGGCCAAAACCGGCATTGTTCATAATCCTAAAGATAAGTTCGGTTGTCATTTTTTAAATCCTTTCAATTTGTATTCGTATGTTTGTTATTTAGCTTGTCCCTCTCTATTTTTTCTTTCTTCTTCGAAACTTGCCCTATACCTTCTAATTAGGAGCTTTCTATATTTTATTTTGGTAATAAAAAAGTCTTTTTGAAAATATAAAAACAGATGTCGAACCCAGTGGGCCGTGGGGATTCTTTTAGTGTTCAATATGCAGTTTGAGCTGTAACTTCATTTAGGTAAAAGCCTTGTGGATTTCTATTTTCTCTTTAAACTTCTCTTTGTCTTTTCTTTATTCTCTTTTTTCTTTTGCTAACTTTTCTTTTATCCTGGGTTGGTCTACAAAGCATCTCTCTTTTGGTTTATGCAGAATAATAAGGAAACAAATAAATTCATTTAGATTAGTAAAAGAAAGAGGAAAGAATAAAAAATATTTGTATGTTTGAAGAAAAAACAAATGAGTCTATTGATATAGTATAGAAAGAAAATTTCCCTTAATTTTTAATTTAAAGTAAAGAAGAAGATAAAGGTAGGATCGAACAAGAAAAAACAAAATCAAAGAAAGCGTCTTTGACAAAGAAAAAAAGAAAACTTTATTTGGAACTTGAACAACGAACATACAAAAGACTAAAAGAATCGCATTAAACTTAGAGATCTACTTTGCTCTGAGTTATATAAATCTTTAACTGGAAAAAATCATATAGCCTACAACTTGGAAAATCTTGCAAAAAAGTTTATATTTGCAATCAAGATTGAATAGGGAGCTCCATTCTTTTTTCTTGTTCTATATCCGCTCTTCTTTGATTTTTTTTAGTTTAGATAGAATAGGTTCAAGGTCGAATGTAAGAATTCTACTAAATTTCTTTTATTTCATTAATATAGATTCACAAAAATAAGTTGATTTTACTAGCATTGCTTTTTTCTTTTGTTTTCATTTCTTTGGTAAGTTTTTTGTTCAATTTTCGACCTAGACATTTATAAAACATTATGATCCCCAATTGTTTGTACATTGTAGAATGTTCTTTAAGAATCAATACCGTTATAGAGTCTCTTAATTAGCATCTTTCTTTGTTTAATACATCTATTACAACTTCAATTCAAGGCATTTTTCAATCATATCTTTATATTTATATGCGAAAGGGACAATATTTTGACCACAAAGGAATATAAGCCTGATGTTGTAAACCTCCTTTGTTTCTTTTTCAATATATCAGTTAAAAATTTGCTTGTAGGAAAAGATCTTTCTTTCTAAAACCTCTAAAGATCTTTACTTTTTATGAAAGAGAAGGATGGACTTTCTTTTCCTTTCACTTTGTTTTTGTAATTTTATATTATTCTTATCTTCCCTTATGTTTTTTGAAAATAATGTTTATGCTAATGGTATCTTTCTATTCTTTGTCTTGAAAAATTTCTATAGCATAAAATTTTCTTAAGATTCAAACATTGCAATCCCAAACACTAAGTCGTCTTCAGTCGAGGAAGACTTCTTTGTTTTTTTGTCACTATTTTGCTGGGATTTATCCCTTTCCAAAAACTAAATTTACAACAAAATAAATATGAAATACTAAAAATAATCTATCTAGACTCCTATTCTAAATAATAAAAACTAAATTTATTTTAATTATTTATTAGTTTTCTTATATTTTACAGAAATCTCATGATCAAATATAAATGTAAGTGAACTTTTTCTTTTTATACTTAATAAATAAAAATATTATCCGTATTTATCTGTATGGAACAAACTATCGAAAATTAATTTGTTTAATTAATATCTGCGAATCAAAGACATTAAGTTCTTTATTTACTTAGTACATCGTTAGCACATATTGCTTGAATTTTCTATTTATTAAGTTATGGGGCTAGATCAACTCTAGAAATTCTATCTAATTCATACCAAAGCCAGTTACATTGATTTAATTGAAATACATCATTGGGGTATTTTGCAGTTTTCTATCTATATTATTCTATTAAATAAAAGTCACTGTCAACGCCCGTACTACTAAGGGTAGAAAGTAAAAGTATAGATATATTAATACGGGGTTTTTTATACAGAAAAATCTCCATAGATTTCGCGTGTAAAATATCCCAAAAGCACGACGTAAGTTGTGCCGACGACCAAACCCCTCCTCAATTTTAGGAATAGTAAAGAAATTAAAGAGTTTTTCTTTAAATTTACATAAGTCTTTCTATAAAAAAAGTTCGTGCATAATCAAGAATATAAATGAAAAGTGTGCATAAATAGAAATAAAATGAAGAGAAAATAAAACATGAAAGGACATCAGGATCTTAGAAATAAAACACAATACACAGAGAATTGCTTGCAGTCAAAGAATTCAAAAGATAAAACAACACAAATAAAATGATATACCAAGATAGGATGCTAAAACTTCCAAAGACTAAAAGAATTGGTCTAATTTGTTGTTCCTTTTGGGTTTGTCCTGTTTACTAAATTTTATTAGAAAGAAACCCTACTCATTAATAGCATTTAGAAATATCCACGATGTTATTCCAGTGGATAATCGTAGAATGTTTATTATGAATTATAAATAATTATAATAAATAGATGCTATATAGTTCTCTTAACACGAGTTTTTGATTGATAAAATATATCTTTTACTGGAAAGCGTAGGTTTCTCGTCCTTATTCCTTGCGCGTAGTATTCTAAGTATAAATCTTGCCCAGGATTTTAAGTTTTTTGTTTAGGTTAAAGAGATACTACTTCTAGCCCAACACTTTATTCACATAAATAAGCATTATTTTATGCTCTGCTAGAGATTTCTTCGGGGCTATCCGTGAAGATATATTACGAGTAGATGACAGCTATTATAAAAGAATGGTATTACTATTAAGATTAGAATCTTTTTTTTGTTTGAATTTGCGAATGACCTGCAAACACTGCCATGTACGATATTTTTTACACTTCTTACTAGCAAAGTACTTTCTTTAAGATCTAAGACATCGGAACCTATTTTGACCGTAATATTTGTTTGCACGTTAATCATGACCTTACCCCCTCATCTAGTATGAAAACTTCACAGGATAGTTTCCCTTTATTTAGCCTTATCCCGAACTTGCTTCTTATTTATAATGATTCAACCCAATTGCGTCCGTAGATGAATTTAATATTTTAATAATATTCTATATCTATAATATGCTATAATATGGAATATGTCTTATTTTTCTATTTTTAACTTACTAACTACCCCTCAATGTTTTGTGACATATAAAACTCTTTCAAAAGGACCCGTGCCTCCCGAACCTTCACCCCCTAACCGATCCGCTTCAGGCGCTCGTGTGCCGCAGCCAACTCAACTTAAGTTACGTTAAGAGATCCTTCCCTAGGTTATTTCTTATTCTTTTCTTTAATCGATGTCTATGCACAATCTAAGAAAGACCCGACTACAACTATCGGACGTTATGACGTCCTTTCTTTTAGATGCGCTTTTTCCCGAATGAATACGATTCAATCATCCTAGAATAGCAGAAACCCTCTTTTTTTTTCACTTGACATTTTTACAAAGGTTTTACATAGCAGTGTTACTCCAGCCTTAGACTCGTATGAGCTATTAACCAAGCATTTACCAACACAACAAAGCGTCCACGATTACTTTCACTTTTATATAGTATATCTCTAGTGCAAAACACTCGACTACTTTAGCTACAATTGAAAGGTGCTTGATCTATCCATTCAAAAATCGTGACGACTAAAATATTCCTTCCGTGCTACACCTATGAGGAGCGAACCCAACTCTTCCGATTTAAGATAATATAGTGATATGATACTGCTGACGAATATTTTTTTCTTATTCCTTTTTTACTATATTGCAAGCACCCATGGCGTCTTATTTCAAAAGCACAATCCTTAGGTCATACCCCTAACTGTCTAAAAGACACCTATCAGCTCCGGCATTGAAAGAGATTTTTTCTACTCAAACGATTTTTTTATTATCTAAAATCTTGGTCCTGGGTCACGATTTTGTATTCTATACTAGCTGTGCTAGGACATTTTTTTGCAAAGCAAGAAATCTTATTGCCCCCCGCGGAACTCGCGCAATGTCAAGGTCTTGCTTTTATTTTATTCCTAATTAAAGAGTTGTATAAATTTTTAATTAATAGGCATATGTTCATAAATAATAAATGATAATTAATCAAAAACAATCTAAAAACCATACTCTAAGGAATCCTCTCTAAATTTAAAAATAAAATAGTAAATATAATTTGAACGAGAAACCAGGACCCTCTGAAACCTATGTATAATTTATCTACTCATTTTAACCATCAAAAAAGCAAATTTGCGAGAAGACTCATTTATTTTTATATTAGTAAAATACGTAAATATAGTAAGCTCTACAACCAGATTTAATCGAAGTATAAATTTAGTTTAAATTTATTATTGTAGTATATTTATATATTATATGTATAAAGACTAATAGATAAGATATATAATTGTATAGAATTAATTATAATTATAGGAAAAAAGCAAGCTTCGGAATATAAAGAAGAGGAATCCGTACGCATATTACGTTTTTTTTATAAATTGTATCTCGAAAAATCACAAATCTAGCTAGGAGTTTATCGAGTCTTTTTATATTTTTCCAAAAGGACTTCGCAATACAAATCCAAAAATTAGTTTATTATAAAGTTTATATTAACAAAATATTATATATTATAATAATTTATTTTTTTTTAATATTAAATATAGTTTTTAGTTAAAACAAAAAGAACAAGAAAAATAAGTAAGTAGATGAAAAAAGAAAACAATAAAAATAAAAAACGAAGCTGAAGCTCAATCAGCAAAGAAAGTTATATAAGTTTTTAAAAAAGTCGTATAGAATAAAAAAAATTTTTATAACTACGTATGGAAAAATATGTATGGGATAAAATCTAGATCTCAAGCTATTATTTGAATTACTACAAGTAGCTTGTATTTTTCAGTCGTGGAAACCCTAGAATAAAATTTAAGAATATAAATAGACGAAACCAAAGTTTGACGCAAAAATACAAAAAAAATTACTGTCAGCACTATCTGGACTACAGCAGAAAATTTCAAAGATTTCTTACTTTTTTCTAATATTTTTTTTTAATTTAAAAATACATATAATATCAGCAAAGTTATATATATATGAAAATGCAATAATTTTGAAATGATAAACAAAAGTTTTCAAGCTCAAAATGTATAACTATAAAGAAAAACTCCAGTTTACAAGGTTACTTTAGCTCCACAAATAATTTTTATTTCACCGATTATCTTATTTGTTTAACTAAAATATTTTATATTTTTATATTAAATTTTTTTAATTAACTTAAATTTAATTAATTTAAAAGATAAATAATAGTAATTAATAATAAACAAAGTATTAAAAATCACATTGTAAAAAAAAATACTTTTCTCCGCTTATGAAAAATAAAATATTACATCCAATCATTAGCTAACGTGGATCAATTCCTTAAATTTGAGTCTTTCAATATGAACAAAGCGACATCGTAAAAGTGATGTTAGATCTTTATAATATTTTAAAACTCCGACAAAAGTAATGTTTTCTAAAAGGGAAAATAATAAATAGAAAAATATAATTGAATTTTTCACAAAGATAAAACAAAAATGCAAGATCATCCAATAGTAATTTAAAGACATAAAACAATTACAAGTTAATTAATGCTCCTAATGTTTTGTGGCATCCCGGCAATTATATACTTGAAAATTTGAAGTCTCCTATGCCTCATATTGTGCTAGAATGATATTTCCTACCCTATTTTCTTGGTATACTTGAAAAGTGCGAAGGGTGTAGCCGAAATAGCAATTATCTGTTGGCTTTATCTTTTATATGTTTTATATGTATGATAGTTCAACGGTAGCTCAAGTTTGCACCCAACTCACCTTTTAGTTTCTTTTTTTATTTTTTTTTTGACTTTCTATACCATATATACATGTAACCCTCTTTTTTGTTATTGTTATTAACTGAGATTGCAAAGGCCTTCTTCCTTTTTCTAATTGCATTCTTTTTCTTCTTTTTCTGGGTTTTTATTGCTCTTTCTCCTACTCTTTTCTTTCTTTTTTTTCTCTACTCTGTCTTTTGTCTCTTTCTCTTTTTTCTTCTGATTTCTCGAATTCTTGCTTTTCTGGATCGCCCCTGGGGAACGCTTGGGGAAGCTCTGGAGTTTCGGTGCATCCGGGGAAAGAGAGTACTCTTTGGCATATGGTTTGCAGGATGACCCTTTCTACAGGAGCTTCTTTTCTATCGCGTTTCGGCTTGGAAACCTTTTTTAACTTCCCTATATTACAGGTAGGTCTGCTCGCTTTCGAGATAGAAGAGGTCGGAGTTGATCGGCTATTGAGTAATGGGATCGACACGCAATGTATTGCTACGAGGGTCAAAAAAGCTTTGTGATAGACGAAGAAGCCGGAATCAATGCAGAATTTCTTGATTTGTGACGGAATTGGCTTGGACTTGCTGGAAGTCTCCACCTTCCTACTGTTGTTTCCTTTTTTGTTGTTTGGAGACCAGGTAGGTTGTTTCCGAGTCCTCGGGAACGCGGGCAGGCGGTGAACCTCAAAATGGAATTCGCTACCAAATTACAAAGTCAAGATTTCGGTGGCTGCGTGCCTTATTTTTGTATTTATGTACTTATTTTAGTTCCGTATGTATTTTTGTATTCTAGTTTTCTATACTACTTTTTAGATATTTCTTTTTGTACTGTAGAATTTGTGTATATATTTATGTAAAATCTGTTGGAGGGAAGCTCTCTACTTCTTTATTGGCCCAATATTGTTATTTATGGTAGAGCAGGGTTGGTATGCCTGGTTGTAAATAGGTTCCCAAGTACAGTTACTTTGGTTATCTGGAGCGTTTCAAAGATCATACCCGTATTTTTCAATGGTGGGGTTGAAGCCGAAGCCTACATCAATGAGGTAGAAGCTTAAATAAGGAACGAATCGGGTTGTACGGAATTTGTATTCCGGTAAAACGGCTGCTCGTTGTGAACAAATGCCCAAAAAGAGTCGTCGGACTAGGGGAATGCAATAGAACCGCAGTGGGGTTGGTCGGTAACTGGTCTGGCTTTTCCTTGGAACAGTTGGTCGATAACGTTTATTCTAAGGAGAAGGTCCGGGCGGTCGATAAGTAGAGATTTTAGCGTAGAGACAGCAGGAGTTCAGATCATCTGGACAAGGGCTAAAAGATTTCCTAGTTGTAGGGAACGCATGGTTGGATGTCATCATAGCCAGTATTCTGGGGTTCCGCTCGGGTCCATATATGTATATAGGGTCTTGTTATGTATATATGGTAGGTATATAAAAGAAGAAAGAAACTAGGTAGAGAAAGGAGCAAGTAAGTATAGAAGGAAAGTATGCGTAAAAAAAGGGAAAGTAGCAGCAGGTAGATAAAAAAGAAGAAGAAAGAAGCTAGGCTAGAGCACTTTTTCTAGGGTATGCGGGTAGATCTGAGGGTCTCTTCTTAGGGTATTGGGGTAGAAAAGATTGAAAAAGGTTGTCTTTCACCAGTAGGGTGGAGAAGGTTTTGTATGTGTTGGATTAATAACGGAAAGAGGGCCAGGTAGAATCGTAGAATCTGGTTCGGCGATGGATTCTTTCCAGTTATGGAATTTTCACTAACCAATAGAAAAAGGTTATTATTACTACTCCATCTTATAGATTTCCCAGATCTAGTAAGAAGGAATAGAAGATTGGTAGGTTGCGTGCGTTGGTATAAGAAGCTGCGTGAATACGAAAGGTCCTCTTTCAATGATAGGGTTTTCTCCTAATTAAAAATTTTTGTATGTCCTAATTGTACTTTCTACTAACTTTGTACTACTATTTTTCGAATTGTACTGTATTAATATTAATTTGAGTAGAATGGAATATAGATTAGATCGAGGTGTAGCGCAGTTTGGTCAGCATATCTATTTTGGGTACAAAGGGTCATAGGCTCGAATCCTATCACTTCGATCTAGTGCAAAGAAAAGTCTCTAGTACTGACTGGTATGTAAAACAATTACTGCTTAAGTTTAAGTAATCTTCGTAACAACAAAAACAAAAGTGGAGGGGGTCCATTTCCTTTTTTTCCCCGAGGGGGCCTTCTCCGATCTAGTCAGAGGCTCTTTTTTCTCCTTGTTTATTTTGTTTCTTCTTTTTGGAGACTAGGGATATGTTGTTTTTTGTTTTCTTTGTTTCTCGCTGTCTCTCTTTCTTATTGTATTTTTTTAGTCTCTGTCTTTTTTTCTACCTTTTTCTTGCCTTGTTTTGTCTTTCTTGTTTTCTTTCTTCTGTTGATTCTCTTTTTTCTTTTTCTTCTTGTTTCTTCCTCCGTCTTTTCTTTCTTTCTCCTAGCAGATTCTAAAGAGATGGGAAGGAGTTAAAATATAAATTTCCCTAAAGAAGACGTAGTGTTTGTATAAGGAGGTCTTTGTTCATAGAATGGAGACTCTATTCTTATCTATCTTACGTGTTTGGTTTGGTAGAGTGCTCTGTATCTTCCTGTTGAGTGGGACAGTTGTAGACTCTTGGAAAGGTCTGGTGGAATAAAAGGAGTTTTCTGTAGGCGGATCCTTTTAGTTAGAACTTCTTTTCTTTTCTTTTCCGATTTCTTCTGATCTCTTTTTTCTCTTTTCTTTGTCTCTCCTCTTTATTTATTTTTGAGCTTTCTTTCTACTCTCTTTTTATTTTTTCATTTTCTTTCGCTTGATGCTTAGATCAAATCCATATTCATTCAAAAATATTTTAGGAGGAGACAGGAGGATGAAGCAAAAATCTATATAGTTCTAGAATAAAAAGAATCTTTAATCAATATCGTTTCTCAATTTAGGCATCAATTCTTTATTTTATGTTTAAATTAAATAAGTAGATCATTCTAAATAATTCTTGACTTTCGAATTCTTTGCTCTAGATTTTTTTATTGATTTTTTTGTCTCTTCTTATTCTCTGCTGTTTTCTTTCTTGTTTTCTTGGTTAGCTTTAACTTCGCTTTTATCGTCTTTTTTCTTTTATTCTCTGAGTGCCTTCTCTTTTCCAACTGCATTCCCCATTCTTCTTTTTTCTGCTTTTGTCTCTCTTTTTCCTTTGTCTTTTTTCTTTTCTTTCCCCTTCTCTGATTCTTTCTCTTCTGACTCTGATTCTTCTTTGTCTGTCTTTCTCCTCTTCTCTTATTTTTTTCTTTTGTCTTCTGCTCTTTTTCTTTTTTTGTACTTGTTTTTTCTATTTTTTGATAGGAATGGACAACTGTTTACGCTTATTCTTTCTTTCTTCTTTTCTTGCTTTTCTGTTTCTTCTTGGGATCTCTTGTTTTTCTTTTTTCTTCTTAATTATCCTGTCTTTTTTCTTTTTCTTTGTTTTCTTCTCTTTTTGATTTATTCTCTGATTTCTTCTTCTCTTTTCTTTCTTTCTGCTTTTTATTCTTATTTTTTGTGATTTCTTTCTTGTTTTCTTCTTTCTTTGGTTTTTTCTTTTTGCTCTGTCTTTTGTTCTTCTTTTTGTAGCTTTACCTATTTTCTTTTTCTGTCTTTTCTTTCCTGTTCGTCTCTTCTTGCTTTTCTTTTTTCTTTTCTTTTTTCTGCTCTCTCTCTTTTGTTGTTGTCTCTTTTCTCCCTTCTTGTTCTTATTTCTCTTCTTGCTTTTCTTTCTTATTCTATTCCTCTTTCTTTCACAGGTTTTCTGATTCTTCTAATTTTTATTTCTTTGTCTCCTCTTTTTTTTCTTCTCTATTTTTTGTTTTCTCTTTTTTTTTCTTATTTTATTCTGTTTTTTCTTTTCTATTTTTTTACATTCCGGTATTCTTGGCTTTAGGTAGTTGTTCGTTTTCTGGTTATCTTCCCTATTTTTTGCATTTCCAGAGTTTCTTTTGGAGTTTTGTTTTTCGTGAAGTAGGTTGCTTCTTTCTTCTTACTGAATGTTTTTTTATTGTTTGTTTTTTTGTTCTGTGCTTCTTTCTTCTTCGTCTCTCTTGTTCTCTGCTTTTTCTTTCTTTTCTTTTTTACTTTCTTTCATCTTGTTGTTTTTCTCTTCTTTTCTTTCTTGTTCTTTTTTCTTGAGATTCGGCTGGTATTCTTTCTCTTTTTACTCCATCCTATTTTCCTTTTTTGTACTTGCAAGTATTCTTGTTTTATATTTGCTTTTAGATAGGAAGGGAAATAGAAGGCGAATGGATGAATTCTTTCTTTTCTTGTTTTTTTTACCTCTTTCTCCGACTTTCTTCTTTCTCTTCCTTGTGTTTCTTTTCTCTTCTTGTTTCTTTTCTCTTCTTGTTATTTGTATTTCTGTATTATGTATATATTTGTTTTTTTGTTCTTGGTATTCTTTTTTCTATTTTGCCTTTCCCTTCCTTTTCTCTTTTTCTTTCCTCTCGATTTCTTTGACTCTTCCCTTTTTTCTTCTTTTCTCTCTCTTTTCTTTTTGTTTCTTCTTCTCTCTCTTGTTTTTTCTTATTGTTTTCTTTTTTCTATTTCTTCTTCTTTTTCTGATTTTTCTTCTTTCTAAAATTTTTGTTTCCAATCAAGAGTGAAAGATTTTCTTCGAAGATCCACGGGCTAGATGCTCCCCTTCCTAAAAGGTCTTATCTAAAGCAGCTACGGGTTGATTCACAAATATGCTTTAAATGCAGTTCCTCTCTATTCATTTCTAGTGTCATTTTTTAGGTTTGGTAGCACCTGTTTTTTTGTTTGCTCGAGCATATCTGGATATTTTTTGATTCAATTATTGCTGTTGCTGGAAATGTAGCTAAAAATGTTCTTCTTTCCGAAGCAAAGCAGTCTTTTTCTTTTGTTTTCTTTCTTATTTTTTCTATCTTTTCTTTTTTTTTCTCTACGAAGTCTTTTCTTTTCCTCTTTTTCTTATTTTTTTCTTGTCCTTACTTCTTTCTATTTCTTGTTCTTTGTTACTTATTTTTGTTTCTTCCTATTTTTTGGTTTGTGGACTCTTTCTTTGGTCGTTGAACATTTTTTACTATTTCTTTCCTCGTTCTTTGTTATATTTACTATTTCCCGAGACTAGCATTTTTTTCTCTTTCTTTGTTTTTTCTAATTTTGTCTACTCTTTTTTATTCTTTGGTTGTTGTCTATTTTCCCCTCTCCTTTCTGGTTTGTTTTTCTTCTCTCTTCTTTTGTCTGTCTTTTTTTTACTTATACTGTCTGTTCTTTTGTTTTTGATAGGCAGGAATTCTGAGATTTCTGGTGGACTTCTTTTGTTTTCGTCCATTCTGTTCTCTCTTCTTTCTCGATTAGCGATGTTGTTCTTGAGATCTACTAGTCGCTTTCACTAACTATTTCTTGCTTCTTTTGTTTTTTATTTTTTCCTGTCTTTTTCTTTTTTCCTTTCGGTTTCTCTTTCGTTCTTCTCTCTCTGGGGGACTGGTACTTGTCTTTTCTTTCTCTTGTTTTCTTTCTTTTCTCTCTCTCTCTTGTTTTTGTTCTGATTCTTGTTTTTGTTCTGATTCTTGCTTTTCTTTTGTTTTTTTCCATTACATTATTCCCTTTCTTGTTTCTGATTCTTTCTTACTTCTTCTTTTCTCTCTTTCTTTTTCTGTGTTTTTTCCTTCTTGATTCTTGTCTTTTTTTCTCTTTTCTTCCTTCTTCTTGTTTTTTGTTTTTTTTCTATCTTCTCACTCTGTACTATGTGTTCTCTCTATTCTACTCTTTTCTTATTCTTTTCTTCTCTTTCTTCTTTGTTTAAGAGTTTGGGTCTAGTTTAGGCTATTTTTCTTTTTGCAGGTTTCGCACAGGGTCTTCTATGCCCGTAATCGTATAAATCCGTGCTTGTGTCGATTTCGTTGACGCATCTCGTTTATCAAGAGTATTCTTTTTTTCCTATTTCAGGAGTGGGTTGGAAATTTATTTCTTTTGTTTTTTCTATCCGGGTTTTTTGATTTTTTGGACTGGTAGGCTGTTAGGTGTGAGAATGTTCTTCGGTTATTTCCTTTTATTCTTATTCATTCTATTTTGATTTTTAATCTTGGCTCTTTGGTAATTGAGTAGAAATTTTCCCGGGGCCTCGCATGCATTGTATGGCCCTTCTGTTTTTGGATAAAAACAATGAAGTTTTTTTTAACTTAGTGCATCGTAGGGAACTGAAAGCGACTGCATTTTTCATGTTATTTACTTTTTTATTCTCTTCTTTTTTCTTTGGACTATTTTTTTACTTGAATAAATTATAACTTTTTATTTTGAAAAAAACGAAATTAAAACTCCTTTTCCTGCAGTTCATTTTGGATCCATGAAAGGATTTTAGTCTTTGTAGACTAAGTTTTTTTTCAATGTGCTCCCCATCTCCTAATTCTCCTAATAGAAATATAGTCCTATCTTTAGTAAGAATAGAATCATCATCTTCCTTTTATTAAACGTATTTACGTGGAGCTCTAACCTGTTATTTTTTGTGTTACAGCCAGTGACGGGTACCGGCTTTGGATTGGGAGTTTTCACTAAGTGGACTTTTGCAAGGTTCTTTGCGGACGCTTCTTAGTTGCTCTTTTTGTTGTTGTTTAGAAATGATTTTTTAGTTATTTCTTTGGGTAGATTTTGGTTATTTCTTTAATTAATGGGTGACGACGTTCTATTTCGGTTTTTATACGGGAAGACACTTCAAGGTGTATGTTCTCCTTTTGCTTTTTCTTTTTTCTGTTGTTGGAAGCTTCTTTTTTTTGAAGTTTTAGGAAAATAATCTTTGTTTTTTGGTTCTCTTTTACCTTCGACTTTTCGATCTCGTTCTTTTTTTATTTTTCCTCTTTTTGTTGTCTCTCCTTCTTTTTTTGTCTTTTCTTTTTATTCTTTTTCTGTGTTTTTTTCTTTTCTTCCTCTCTCTGTCTTTGTCTTTTTTTGTCTTTGTTCTTTTTTTCTTCTGCTCAAATGAAAAGACTTCTTCTCTTTCCTCTTTTCTTTTGCTCGAAGAACTAGACGGGGAATTTCTTTCTTTTACAATTTTTATTCTTTTCTTTCTGTCTTTTTCTATTTTATTTTTTCTTGGTTTTTTTTGTTTCTTTCTGATTCTATTCTTCTTCTCTGTGGTTTTTTTCCTTCCCTCTTCCGATCTTTCTTTTTATTTTCATTCTTTTCTCCCTCTGCTTTCTCTTATTTTTCTTTTTGAGCGAGGGACTTTTTGTTCTCTTTCTTCTTGTTCTTCTCTCTGTGTCCTTTCATTTCTTCTCTCTCTTTTGTCTCTGCATCTTCTTCCTTTTTTTTGTTCTTTCTTCTCTGTCTTTTCTTTCTTTTTTCTTTCTCTTCTTCTTTGTCTTTTCCGTCTGTTTCTTTTTCTTCTGTCCTCTGTCTGTTCGCTCTTGGTACCTCTTCTTTCTTTTTTTTCTCGCTCTGTCTCTCTCTCTTTTTTCTCTGATTCTTTGTCTTGTTCTTTTCTTTGCTCTTTTCTTTCTTTTCTGATTCTCTATTCTTTTTTTTTCTTTTCTCGTTTACTTCCTTCTTTCAATGTTCTTTTTTTTGTAATTGGTAGATTCTTTTTTGTTCTTCCTGCTTTCTTCTCTGTCTTTTTCTCCTGTCTACTCTCTTTCTATTTTCCTTCTTTTTCTTGTTTTTTCTTTTTATTCATCACCTGCTTCTCTTTCTTCTTTCTGTTGATCCCTGTTACTGTCTCTCTCTTTATCTTTTTTTCTTTTGTTAGTTTCTGCTTTCTTGTTTTCTTTGCTGTTCTTTTTCCTCTTTCTCTTTTCTTCTTCTTTTTCCTCTATTTTTCTTTCTGATTCTTTCTTTTCTTCTGTCTCTCCTCTCTCTTTTTTTCGTTTTCTTCTTCTGCTTTTTTCTTTCTCTGATTTTTATCTCTCTTTTTTCTGTCTGCTTTCCTTTTTGTTTTTTCTTCTGAGAGAATTTTTTCTATGTCTTTCTTCTTTCTTTTCTCTGCCTCTTCGACTCTGTTCTTTTTCTTCCTCTCTGTCTTTCCTCTTTTCTCTGTCTGATCCTTATAATATTTCTTCTTTTTCTACTCTCTTTGGTTTTCTTGTTTTGTTGCTTCTTTTTTCTCTTTTTGATTTTTTGTTTTGATTTTTATTTGATTTCTTTTGGTTTTCTGCTCTCTCTCTGCGTTTCTGATCTTTTTCCTAACTTCTTCTACTGGACTTCCTTCTTTTCTTATTCCAGATATTGGACTTTACTCTTTCTATATTCTATATGCAATTACGAACTTTCTTCTTTCTATACTTCCTTATTGACTGTATTTTCTATTTGTTTGTCGTAGATTTTTCTATACTCCACTCCGATCTCTTTCTCTACGCGATTCCTTTCTGCTTCTTTCGTCACTACAGATTTCTTTTTAGACTCTATTTCTTTCTGTTTCGGCATTCCCTATACTTGACTTCACTTTTTGCTAACTCCATTCCTTTTATTTGACTTCACTCTTTCTATACGCAATTATGTGACTCACTTTTTCTTTGTATTTTGTCTAATTTCGCTTTGTCCTTTGTATACGTCATTCCTTCGACTTTCTTTTTGAACAGCGACTTCCACTAGCCTTTTTTCCGTCCCCTCTTCTCCTTTTTATCTCTCTCTTCTTATTCTTCTCTTTTCAAATCTTGCCTTTTTCCAAGGTCCGAAAGAATGGACGACAATCTAAGAAGAAGAAGCAAAAAAAAGATGTCAACAAAAGAAGAAAATGGACGACAACAAAAATAATGCCACTCAGAATCTCCTGGCTAACGAGAATAGCCGGCAAGAAATTGGGCGTAGTGAAGCAAGAATGGACGACAATAAAGCAAGCAAAAAGACTCAAATGTCCAAAAAGCAAGAAAGAGAGGAGAGAATTTCAAAGAAGAAATATTTACTAAATATAGTAATAGTAACTAGTAGCTAGTCTTAAATGAATGAGAACAAAGTCAATCAATCAAATGTTGCGAATTTCAAACCCATCTTTCCAATCTGCTGTAAATCCTGTTTATGTAAAATTACAAGCAAGCTATCTTTTTCTTTGTTTTTCGTATATGAAGTGTTTTCTTTGTCAATTCCAAATATCGGTTTTAAATCTACGAAAACTTCTTTGAATGTGTAATTAGAAGTGGGGTCTCTTTTTCTAATAGGAAGTTTTTCCTTTGTTTTTTGGTCTTTTCTCTACTCTGTTTTCTATCTCTTTCTCTCTTGTTTTTCTTTTCTCTCTTCTTTGTTTTTCTGTCTTTTTCTTTTCTGAACTTTCTTTTTATTCTTTTTCTTTTCTGTTTGTGACATCTCAGTTTTCCCTCGTTTTGGTATTACGTATATATGTAATTTCTTTTTTGCTTCAAAGCAGCCGGGTTTTGTCCCCTTTCCCTTTCTTTTTCCTTATTTGTTCTTAGTTCGTTTTTTGGAGCATCTGTTTTGAATCTTCGTTTGTCAGGTTCGAGCCCATCTCTCTGTTCTTTCCCTCTTTTTCTCTCATCTTTCTTCTCTTGTTCTGTTCTGATTCTCTCTTCTTTTCTGTCTTTCTCTTCTCTTTTTCTCTTCTGTCTTTGTCTTTTTTTCTTTTTCTTTGCTTCTTTTTCTTGTTTCTGTTCCTAGGATATTTTTTTCTGTTTTAGTATCTCGTATATATGTAATTATAGAAATTGATTCAAAAAAGCCGGGTTTTGTCTTATTTTTCTTTCTTTTTTTGAAATTCCGTTTGTGTTAGCTGGTTGTAGCATCGTCTTTTTTTTCTTTGCGTTTTAAGTTCGAATCTTCTCTCTTGTTCTCTTTTTCTTGCTTTTCTTTTTTTTCTCTCTCTTCTTTCAGCTCTCTTTCTTGTTCTCTCTTTTTTGTTTCTCTCTTCTTTCTCAGTCTCGTTTCTCTTCTCTTTTTCTCCCCTCTACGGTTCTGCTTCTTGTTCTCTACTTTCTTCTCCTTCGACCTAATGGTCTCGTTCTTTCAGAACCTTCGCTCTGGTTTGTTTTCATTCTTTTCTCTTCTTCCACTCTGGTTTTCTTTTTTCTTGTTCCTTTGCTTTATTTTTATCTGGTTTTTTCGAACTCGTTTTCTGTCTTCTTTTATTATGTCTCTTCTTTCTTTCCTCTTTCTTTTGTTCTCTTTTTCGTTCTTTGTTCAGCTTGGCCTTTAAGTTCCGTGCTGCCGTTCTTTTCATCTTTTTTTTCTATCTTTTTTGTTCTTTTTCTTCGGATTTTTCCGCGTTTTCTACTTAGTAGAATCTATATTTAAAAAAATATTTAAATTAAATATTAAGTAAGGAAGTAAAGTTTTAAAAGTAATTAAGTTATGTTTATTATTTTTTTAATTTAAGTAATAAGTAATTAATTTAAGTATAGTTTATCTTTGTTCACTTTATTCTTGTTTTTTATTAATATATTATATCTAATGTAAATATGTAATTCTTATGCACTGATGGTATATATAATATATAATGTAAGGCTTCTTTGTCAATGACACAATTTCCATTTATGACTCGATTTGCTTTATTAAGCATTCTTTATGTTTCAAAGATGGCCGGACAGTTGAATTATGATATAGTTTATGCGCGTATTCGTCAATGATTCAATTCTGGCTGCTCAAGGAAGATTTCTTTAACCTGGTTATTGACAGGAGGTACTTGTTTTTCCGGACTCCTCTTAGCTTTTATTTTGTTTGAAATAATTAAGTTTAGTATTTTCGGCTTTGGTAAAATGTGCATTTAGCAGTCAAGTTAACCCTCCTTATTTTTATTTTGGTACCTTTGAATATTCATTTTTAGGTTTTAGAAGATTTTTTTAACTATATTCACGAGCAAGCATATAATAAATTATTACAACACTATATATAAATTTACGAAGATCCTGACTTCCTATTAATAAAGTATATTTATTTTATAAATATACAAAAGCTATTCTCTTCTTTTTTTATAGTTTTTCTTTCATCATCTTCTTCTCTTCTTTCTGCTTTTTTTATTTCTTTTTCTCTTGTTTTCTTTAATTTTTCTCTCTTTTATATTTCTTGTTTTGATTCCTCTTTCGCTGATTCTTTTTGTTTTTTATTCTCTTTTCCTTCTTATTGTCTTTTTCTTTCTTCTTTTTATTTTGTTCTCTTTTTTCTTCTACTCTGCTTTTTATCGGTGTATTATATCATAACGTGCTCTTTTCTTTCTATCTATTTCTCTCTCTTGTTCTTTCTTCTCTGTGCTTTCTTCTTGTTCTTTGGTAAGTTTTCCTCTTCTTCTTCTGTGAGTCCTTTCTTTTTTCTCGTTCTTCGTGTCTTCCGTTTTCTGCTCTTGATTCGCTTTGTTTTCTCTTTTCTTTTTGTCTTTATATATATTTTTTCCACATAGTTAGAATAAAGGGCGGCCTTGTGGATGAAGGAAGACTTAGTAGGTAGACTCGGGATCGATGTACATAAAGAGAAGATTATGCTGGCTTAAAAGATGGGGGCCATCTATTCTCTATATTCTAGTGTAAAATGTTGGAGTAGCGAAATCCATTTGATTTGTATGCATTAGTCCGTATGGGTCCAAGAGGAACTCAATTACTTGTAGGTTAGACTATGAAGTGTATTGTTTTTTCTTGAAGCTGCTAAGAGTAGTAGGATTTGCATTGATTGAGTGCAGAAATAGAGTAAACATATCTTAAGTACGTCAATTCGTAGGAGAGGAGACTGGGCTAAATAAGCTTTTTGCCGAGTCCGCTACCTTGGATCAGGGATTCAGTAAGTTTTCTAATATTCATTGATGTACTGGATTTACAATGGATATGCGGCCCGGGAGCTTGCTGGGTAAAGGATAAGAACTTTGGTCTGGATCTGCACAATAAAAATAGGGGCTATCAAATTAAATAAAATAAATCGGCGTAAATGTATTGGATCTATACTATAAATTACTTACTATAGGTCAGAATCTTCTACGAAGAACTTTAGGTCATTCAATACAAGTTATTTGTTAGGCTAAATAGAACCACTCAGGCATGGTGGAGCATTGTTTTATTTATTTGTTATGGTTCTGTAGAGATGAAATCTTGCGGGTCTAGGTGCTGGAATGCTAGAGGTTAAGTATGACGCATATTTTGTATAACGGAACGGTAAATTGGTTTGGATGATTCATAAAAGTTGGCTTGGTTTAGGAGGTTTTCACGGCACTTACAGTATAGGGAAGCTTTACAATAGGGACATAGAAGGTTAACTCGATCCAGGGTTCGTATTTACTATATTATATATTACAGGTGTTGGTTCCTTAGAAAGAGATTAGGGGAGATGCAGTAAAGACAGGAAAGTTCTGTCCATATCGTAGGATACAATATTCTATTGGGTGCTCTTATCTTTTATCGTACATAGGATTCCATGTTATATGTTTTATTAGGGTTGTTTGTAAGTTTTTGTAAGAATAGGAGGTTTATGTCTGGTTGAGCTTTTTCTGGTTGAATCAATTGAACTTATTAGGAAAAGAGGGCTGTGGATCATATTCTCTTTTCTTTGTGTCTTTTTTTCTAAAAATTTGTCTATATTGCAGTTGGGTAACAATATAAATCTTACTTATAATCAAGGTTTGAAATTCTTTTTTTTTAGATTATTAAAAATTTTTTTGTTTTCCTTTCTTTATCAATGTAGTTTTCTAGACTTTGGAAGTACTTTTTATTTCCTTTTTCTTAAGTTGATATCGGGGTAGAATGGAAAAGTCTCTCTTTTTACAGTAATGCCAAAAGCGGCCTCTTACCTAGTCCTAAGGAAACTCGCATAATAACTATAAGAGAAGAAAGCGCTAAAGGGAAGTCTCCAAGAAACGAAAATAAGCAAACGCCCATGGCCCACATTTAGTAGACTAAACTTAGTACTATCTCAAACTTAGGTTTACGACGTTTGTATATAAAGTAAGACACGTAAATTCTAAAAGCGGAATTTGAAATAGAGATAAAAGGCATGAATTTTGAGTTGATGGATAGAATTCAAAAAGCACTCTTTCTACGATAGATTTGAGAAACAGCCTAAAGTATTTTTTTGAGATGTATTGCATTTCTGGCATCCAGTTGGTAAAGCAAAGTGGATACTTTGTCTTTGATTATTTCAAAACATTTTTGTTTGTTTGAAGTAGGAATTTTCAATTAGATCCGGCACGCAGTCAATCTTTCTATAAGTAATTACTAGACAAAATAGTAAACTTAAATATGTTCAATTGCATCTCATTCAAAAAAAAATTAATTACAGAAATTTTTACTTTTATTCTATATTGTGAATTAGCAGAATTAATTCATCATGAATATAAATATACAGAAATTTATACATATGTGTGCATTATTTGTATTGTAGTTGTTTCTTTTTGTATTACTTGCTTGCTAGAAATATATATTATTAATTTTAAAGTTCTCGAGGAAGGGCAAAATATCCCCTTTTCTCTTTCTCTATTTTTAGGGACTCTATGAGATGGATGACAACACAAATGGGTTGTTAGGAAAATTAAAAAGACGACAATGAAAGAATCGTTCTTCTATTATTTTCTAGTTTGGGTAATTTAATTATCAATAATATAGCTTAACGAATAACAAAAAAAAACTACTGAGCTTCTCTTTCTTTTTTCTTTCAAACCAAATGTTTGTTTCTTATTTTCTCTTTTTTTTTAATGTACGTTTATCTATTTTTTTAATCTTTCCTTCTTATTCTGCCAGAATTTTCTCTTTTATTTTGTTTGATATTTCTTTCTCTTTTTTACTTTTTTCATGTCTTGTTTTTCTTTTTCTATTCTTATTTTCTCTGCTTTTTTGCTCTTTTTGTCTTGTCTTCTTTCTCTTCTTCTGCTATCTTTTTTGTTTTCTTTTTCTCGTTTTGTTTTTTCCTAACCCTTCTTTTTCTTGTTCTTCTCTGCTCTGTCCTTTTTCCTCTTTTTTATTGTCTTGTTTTTTGTGTTTTTTCTTTCCAATCTTCTGTCTCTTTCTATTTGTTCTTGTCTTCTTTGGTTTTGCTCTTATTGGTTAGAGATTGGCTTCTCAATCTTAAAGAGAGGATCTTCTCATACATCCCCTTTCTATTTAGTAGCGTGAGCTTCGGCCGAGCTCCTCGCCTTCCAAGGGCACGCAAGCCGGGCAACCCCTGTCTATTTGATAGCGTGCGAGCTTCAGATGGGATTTTGTCATTTTATTCTTCTTCGATAGGATTTTTGGCCTATCTCCCTCTTCTTGTTTTCTTTTTCTCCTCTCTTTGCTTTCTATTTCTCTGCTCTCTTTTGTTCTTCCTTGTTTTTTCTCTCTTTGTCTTTCTGAAGAGATGGGAAGCGACTCTTCTTCTTGTCTTTTTCTTCTCGGACTAGAACTCTTCTTCGACCTCTTGATCTCGTTCTTTCTTCTCTCTCTGATTCTTTGTTTTATTTGGTTCTCTTGTCTGTCTCCTCTTTTTCTGTCTCTTGTTCTTTCTGCTCTCTTTTTTCTCTGTTTTTGCTTTTTTTGCTCTCTTCTTCTTCTGCAGCCTTCTCTCTTGGTTTGTTTCTGCTCTCTCTTCTTCTTGTTCTTCCTACTTTTCTTTCTCTCCTGGTCTCCTCTCTTTTTCTGTTTTTGCTTGATACTCTGTTTCTTTTTTTTGTCTGCTTCTTATTCTTTGTTTTTGTCTGATGTCCGTGATTCTGTTTGTAGTTTTGGTAGTGTTGTAGGTGTAGGGATTTTCTCCGAACTTCCGGACTTCTCTTTTTCTATCTTCGACTTGCTTCTTTTCTTCTTCTACGAACTTCCGGACTTCTCTTCTTCTACTGACTTGGTGAAATGCTTGCTTTACTAATTGCTTCTATACTTTTTTTTCTTCGAGAGTTTTCGTTGTGATAGATGGGTTTTTGTTTTATTAGTTTGAAGTTTCATGCTTTGCTTGTTTATTCTTTGTTTCCCTTTGTTTGTTCTTTCTCTCTTTTTCCTTGTTTGTTGTCTGTTTTTTCTTTGCTTGTTGTCTGGTTTTTCCTTATTTGCTTGTTTTTCCATTGTGTGTAAGAGTAGATGTAGGTGGAAGGGATGGGCTCGGCACTTTGGCTAGTTTTCACTTTTTTGCTTCTCTCGAAAAGCCCCTTTTTCTCTGCTTGGTTTTTCGAAGCCATTCTTCCTTTCTTTCCTGACTAGGTGGATTTTGACTAGGATCTATCTAGAATCCATTTTTCCTGACTCCTTTCGTACGGACCGTAGATTTTGATCTTTGCTTTGGGTTTTTTTCTGTGCTTGTTCTTTTTTTTCTTTGGATCCTCTCTCTATTCTTTGTCCTCTCTTATCTTCTCTTTTTCTCTTCTTTTTCTTTTTTACTCTCTTTTTCTGAGGATGAAACTGTAGTCGAACTTTTCTTTTGGTTCTCCTTTTTCTCTCTTCGATTCAGATTCTTGGTTTCTTTTTCTCTTTTCACTCCTCCCCTTTTTCTCTCTTTCTTTTCTTTGCCGAGTTTTCTTTTTGTTTTTTTCTTTCTTGTTCTCTTTTTATTTTTCTCATCTTGTTCTTTATTTCTGGTTTGCTCCTCTTGCTTCTTTTTACTTTGCCTTTTTTTTTAACTCGTTCTCTTCTTTTTTGCTTGTTGTTTTTCTCTGATTTCTTTTTCTTTTTTTATTTCTTTGTTGTCTTTGATGAATTTCTCTGTGTTGTTATATTATTCTGTACTCTATGACTATCTCTTTTCTATGAATCTAAAACTAAATTTTTTCTATAACTAAAAAATACATAAGTTTCTATATATATTATATAAATAATTGCGTATAATTGGAACTGTAATCTTTAGAATTTTTCGACAATTGACTTAGGAATTCTTTTTTCGTTTTGTATTTCTTGGATTCTTTCTTTTTTTTGTATTTCAAAAAAATTTGTAGTGAAGTGCTTCATTTTTAATATTAAATAAGTTAAGGAATATTTTTCTATTTACAATTTTTATAATAGAGAAGTTTTTTTCCAACAAACTATTTATATTTATTTATTTACAACGACACTATTTACAATATTCTTAAATTATGGACAAAGAATTTAAATTTATTTAACATATGAGATTTCTCTATTCTCTACTTTTTGACTTGCACCTACAATTTTTGTTTAGTAGGTACGCTGTTTTTAATTCTTTGTAAAGTTTTTTGTATCCATTTGATGAAGTTCTTTCTATTTTATTCTGTATTTGTTTCTGTGGACTAGAGGATTTTTCCATTTCCTTTTGTTTTTTACATTTTTGTTGATTGACAAGAGAAATATTTTTTAATTCTCTTTTTCTTTCTTGTGGTTCTTCTTTGTATGAATTCTTCTTTTCCTTGGTTTGCTCTTGTTCTGTTTCTTTTTTCCTATCTCTTCTTTTTCTTCTTTTCTTGCTTTATTTTTCTTTTCCCTGAGTCTACTGTTTTTTTTGTTTGTCTTTTGTTCTTAGTAGAATTTCTTGTTTTTTGTTTTCTTTGTTACTATTTTGTTTGTTTTGTATTTTTCTTCTGTCTGTTTGCTTCTCGGGCCACTACTTTCTGTTTTCTTTGTTTTTTCCTCTTTCTTTTTTTGTTGTTTTTTTCTGATTTCTTTTTTAATTTTTCTTAATCTTCACACAGCTTTCTTTGCTTTTTATTTGTTTTAATCCCTCTTTTTTGTTTTTCTTCGTCTCTCTTTTCTTTTTTTCTATTCGACTTCGCGTTCTGGTTTTTTGAGAACCTTCTTTCTTCGACTCTCGGTCTGGCTCTGCGGGTTCCCGCCTTTTCTCTTAGTATCTTTCTTTTATTCTCATTAGATCTTTTTCTCTCTGTTTCTACTCTTTTCTTTTCCTTCTTTTCTTGTTCTTTTTTTTCCTGACCATCTTTCTATCTTTCCTGTTTCTTTTTTCTCCGCGTGTTTTTTTGTTTGTTGTCTCTTTCTTTCCGACTTTTCTTCTTTTTCCCTTCTTGTTCTTGTTTTTCTTTGTCCTCTCTCTTTCTGTTTTCTTGATGGATCTGAAATGTGATTTTCTGAGATGGGATTGAGATTTTTTCTTTCTCGTTTCTTTGTTCTTCTCTTTCTATTTTGTCTTTTTATTATCTCTTATTTTTCTTTCTCTCTTTTCCTCTTTGTTCTGATTCTTTCTTTTTTTCCTTTTTTCTCTCTCTTTCTTTGTGTTTCTCTTTTCTTTTTCTTGGCCTGGGTCCTTTGGAACTTTCGCTGTGTCGCTCTCGTTCTTTTTTTTCTCTTATCTTGAACCTTCTTTCTTTTTTAACTTGGAATTGGCAGTCTGGTTTTTTGTTGTTCTTTCCGAACCTTCCTCTTTAAGTTTTATTTTTCTAGAATCTTTTTTACTTTCTCTGTCTTGTTTTGTGGAATTATCTTTATCTTTTAGCGCTTTCTTCGCTTTCTTTTTCTTTTCTGGCTTTTCTCTCTCTCGTTTCTTTGGAACTTTCTTCTTCTGGTTCTTCTTTTATTTCTTTGCTATTCCCCGGGTCTCGTTCTGATTCTTTCTCTCGTTCTCTTTTTTATTTTTCTTTCGTCTTTTCTGAACCTCGGACAGGAAGTTTCTTGCTTTTGTTCGATTTATATTTATGATCCTCTTTCTCTTTTTTTCTTGCTTTCTCATTCTCCTATTTCTTTCTCTTTCTGCTTCTCTCTTTTTTTGTTCTCTTCTTGTTCTTTTGGTATCTTTTGGAAGTGTCTTTCTTTCTTTCTTTTTTTCTTTGTCTTATTCTCTTTCTCTTTGTTTTGATTCTTGTTCTTCTTTTCTTTCTCTCTTTTTTCTTGTTGTTTTCTCTTTTTCCTCCTCTCTTTTCTTTTGTAGTTTTGTTTTTTCTTTCTTGTTATTTTTTTCTCTGGTTTTCCTCTTTTCTCGCTCTGCTTCTTTTTCTGTAATGAATTTGGCTAGGATTGTCCCTTTTTCTTATATTCGTGTTTTCGTGGAAGTCGGAATAAATACTCTGAGTTTAGGAACCTGGTTTTTAGTTTCAATCTGCCCACATTGTCATATGTGATATTTCTTTATAATTGTGTATTCTTTGGACACTTAATATTCTGTTCCAGGGTTTTAAATTGGCTTCTGCTCTCATGGGAAGTCTTTCTTCTCTCTGTTCTTCTATTTTTTATCTTTCTTCTCTTCTTTTTGGATTTGTTTTTCTTCAACTCAACTGCGTTTTTCTTTTTTGTTTTTTCTCTTTCTGTCTTGCTCTTTTCTCTTTGTTTCTTTTCTCTTGTTTTGTTCTTTCTTCATCTTATTGATTCTTGTTCATGCCTCTTTTTTTTTCTTTTCTCTCTTATCATTGCTTTCTCTCTCTTCTTTATTCTCTTGTTTTTTTTGTTTTTTCTTCTTCCTCCGTTTCTATCTGATTCTTCTCTGTCTTCTTCGTTAACTCTTTTCTTTGCTTTTTCTTTCTTTTTCTGACTTCCCTCTCTCCTTTCTTTTTCTGATCTTATCTTTTTCTGCTTTCTGTTTCTTTGTCTTGTTATTGGAAGTAGTTTTGTGATGAGGGTTGTGAGTTCTTATTCATTTTTCTTTGTATTTCTATTCTAGACTCTGGTTTTGTTTTATATAATTAGTATTAGTTAGTAATTTGATAATGCTAGAAAGTGTTTTTTCTTTTGTTATCATTTGGTTTGCTTGGGAAGAACAAGTTCTGTCTTTCTATTTGTCTTTTTTTCTCTGTCTTTCTCTTTTTCTGCTTCTTCTTTCTTTGTTTTTCTTCCTCTCTCTGATTCTTTTTCTTCTTTGTGTTTTCTCTCTTCTTTTCATTCTTTCTTTTTCTTTCTATCTTTTTGACTTCTCTTTCTTGCTTTTTCTCCATTTTTGGAACCCTTTTTCTTTCTTTCTTTCTCGTTCTTTCGGAGCCTTTTTTGAAACTCTTCGACTCTTTTTTTCTCTCGTTCGTTGTGAACTAGGAGACCCGTAGTCTGGTTTTTTTTCTTCTTCATTTTCTCTTGTCTTTCTCTTCTCTTTTCTTACTTTCTCTCTTTGCTTCATCTCTCTTTTCCCTTTCTTTCTCTGCTCTCTTCCTTTCCTTTTCGTTCTTGTTTCTTTCTTTGGCTTGTTTTATTTTTTCTGCTTCCCTTCCTTCTTTCTGTCTTTGTTTGGGAGGATGGTGGGTTGCTTGATTTTTGTAGTTTGGGAGTTGATTGGGAGGTCGCCGACACAGGGGAGTAGATTCTTTGCCAGGCTTTCCTGTATTACCTAAAAGGCGTACTATTTTTTTGCTTATATAAGGAGACCCTTTTGCTCTTGTCTTTTTTTCTCTTTTCTTTCTTTCGCGTTTTTTCAAACTGAATTTTGAAAGGAAGTTTCTTTCTTTACTTTGGTACTGTGAGTTTGCTTTTTTTTCTATTTCTTTGTTCTCTCTCTCTTCTCTTGCTCTCTTGTTGTTCTTTGTCTTTCTTTCTCTTAGTTTTTCTCCTTCGGCCTATAATTTGATCCAAATTTATTTATTCAAAATGAGAGAATCCAGAATGCATTGGGAAGTCGACGAAGAATGAGAAAGAAGGAGGTTCGCCGGAGGTAACAACCGACCAAGAAGGGAGAAGTGGTAGTGCATTCCTGAACAGCGAAGGATGCGGGAGAGGAGATAGAGAAGGAAGAAGAAGACAGAGGAAGAAATGGGTAACAAGGAAGAAGAGAATGAAAGGGCTGACCAAGAAGGGAAGAAGGTAATCCTAACTAAGATAGCTAGAGTAAGTAGGTAAAAGGGTAGGTCGCGGCCCTTAGGACTACGGAAAGAACGCGTCTAGAAGTAGGTGACCACCGACAACGAGGGAGCATAACATGGTATCGCAGCAGGGTCCTGTTGCACGTCGCCGTAGGAAATCCGCGGGAGAAACCCTGAGGGGAATCGGGAAAAAGGCTCAGAAAGAGCAGGAAGAAAGAGAGAAGGAAGAAGAAAGGACAATCAGTAAGGTAAGAAGGAAAGGAGAATACCATATAGATAGGAAGAGGGAATAACTGGCCGGTGGATTACGAGAAGAACGAGTATACAAGGGGGTGCCCACTGACAACGATGGGCTAGAAGTCGGATGACGACTAACTTCGAAGAAGGCGGGGCGGAAGAGGAGATAGACAGAAGCTAGAGGAGAAAGTAGGCACCACTAAGGGTAAACTATCCACAAAGAGTGGACGAAAATGTAGGGAACGGCTGGATGATCGCGGAAATATGGAGTCGTGAAGGAGGTGACAACTAATGAAATAAGGGGTGCTGAAGAGGTTGACTCCCGCTTAGTAGGTGATAATCAACAAGAATTGGTGCCGTGGCATTGCATTCTGCCAATGTATTTCATCAGAGGAATATGGGATGTAGTGGATCTCGTAGAAATTTCGATTTGTAACCAATTGACAACGAAGAATAATGCTAGTATTAGTGTTTTATTTAACACGAAGAAATTTCTATTTCATTCGAATCGAAAGATCAATTCAAAGGTTTGGTTAGATAGGAGTTGTTTCTTTTGTCTATTATTTGATGCAGGGTCCAAATTCTTATTTATTAAGGGAAACTAGGAGAGATCCCTGTTTAATCAGAATCGGAAAGGCTCGGAATAGAATATAAAGTAGGATAAACAGACAAAGAAAGGATGAGGAGAAGAATGAAAGAGTGAATTGGGAAGGAATGGAGGAGAAACTATCCAGAAAGTATGGAAAAAGGGTAGCGAACGCTTGGATGATTACGGAAAGAAATAGTAGGGAAGAAGGTGACAACCGACGAAGAGGGGGCCTCGTGAATGCATTCTGTCGATTCACGTCGCAAGAGGTAGTAAATTCGGTGGTTTAGGAGGAAGGAGGGTAGCCAATGATGGAGAAGTACCAGATCCTGAATCATTGTATAACAAAGAATAATGGAAGAATAATGCTAGTTCCTGTTTTAAGTTTTCAATAAAAACCAAGAGCAATTCCGATTCCATTCTAATATCCAAAGTTTTGATTGAATAGGATTTTTTGTTCTTTCTCTCGTTCCGCTTGTTGTCGTCCATTCTCTTGAAGGCGCCTAGGAAATCTTGCTTGTTTTGTTGTTGTCTATTCTTACTTAAGGTTTAAAAGAGTATTCTATATGTGTTTCTTTTTCTTGTTTTTTTGTTCTATCGACTTCATTCCAAAGGAATCATCTCTTTTTTTCACATTCTTTCTAAACTTTCTGATTCTGCATCTTCTTTCTTTGTTTCCTATTCTTTCCCTTCTTTCTCTCGTTTTCTTATTCTCTCTTGTCTCTTTCTTTTCTTTTTTTCTGGTTTTCCTCTTTAATATTATTCTTTCTCTGTAATCGTTTTGTGGTTGTTGCTGTTGATTTTTGTATGGTTGTCCCTTGTCGGAGTGCAAGGTGTTAATGTTGTTCTAATTGATTACTTTGAGTTTTTGGAATAGGTTGTGTTATGTGGCTGCATTGTCATTTCTTTAATATTGGTACATTTAGTATTTAGGGACTGGGTTTTTTATTGGTTTTTGATTTTTTTCTGATTTGATGGGACAATCATTCTTATCTTTTTTCTCTTTCTGCCGTTCTTTTTCTTTTACTCTCTTTCTTTATATCTTTGTTTTTCTCTTTTTTTTCCTCTGTATCTTTCTTTTTTCTTTTTCTGTTTTTTTCTTCTCCTTGTATCTTTTTATCCTCTTTCTTTCTTTTTTTTCTTCCGCTGTTTCTCTTTTTTCCTTCTTTCTCTCCAACGGACTAGTTCTTGTTGTTTGTTCTTCTTTCTGATTCTTATTGCCGGGTTCTTCTTCTTTCTTCTTGTTCTGTTTTATGCTTCTTTCTTGTTCTGCATTCTTGTTCTTTCTTCATCTTGTTGATGCTGATTCTTTCTTGTTCTGATTCTTCATCTTTTTTTAATCTTCTTTCTCTTTTTCTTCTTTTTGTGATTGTCTTGTCTTCTTTTTTTTCTTGCTCTCTTCTGTTCTTTTTTCTTCTCTGTCTTGTTTTCTTTCCTTTGTCTTTTTTTCTTTATTTATCTGTTTTTTCTTTGTTTTTCTATATTTCTTTTTTCTTGTTCTTCTTTTCTTATTTTTTTGACTTTTTGTTTCTTCTTTCTTTATTTTCTTTGTTTTTTCTTTCTCTTGTTCTCTTCCTTTCTTTCTTTTTTTCTCTTTTTCTTTCTAAACTTTGTTTCTGAACTTTCTTTTTTGTTTCTTTCTTTTTTTGTTATCTTTTCTTTGTGTCTTGCTTTTTTCTTTTTTTGTTATCTTTTCTTTGTGTCTTGCTTTTTTCTTTTTTATTTAAATTCTTTTCTCTCTTCTTCTTTACTTTATTTGTTTTTTTGTTTTTCTTGTTCGACTCTTCTTTTTTTTCTTCTTTCTTTTTTCTCTGTTTTCTTCTCTTTTTCCTTTTCTTATTTTTTTTCTATTTTTGGTTTGGATCTCTTTATTTCTCTTCTTCCTCTAGTCGAGTTTCTTTTTGAGGGAACCTTCTTTTCTATCTTTATCTTGTTCTTTTCTGTGCTTTCCTCTCTATTTTTTCTTCTTTCTCTTTTTTTTTCTTCTTTGTTTTTGCTTTTTTTTATATCATTTTTTCCGAACCTTGCCTTTTCCCCTTCTTTCTTTTCTTCTTCTGTATTTTATTCTGCCTCTGATTTCTTATTTTCTTAATTTCAAGTTTTAAAATTTTACTACTTTTTTGGGGGGACACTTTAGGGGTGGGAGTTTCTTTGTTTGATATGATTTGGATGTTGGGTGTGAATTAATGCTTTGATGGTCTAGAGAAGTTCATTTGCTGGGATTGGGGTCATTAGCTAGATTGAGAGTTTTCGTTGTCTAGGTAGGGCAGCAGAGTGTCTTTTTTATTCACTGTTTTTTAGGTTTGCCTGAGAGTGGGGTCTTTGGTGTGTATTCTTTCGAGTGCTGGGTTCTTTCTTGTCTGGATTTTTTTGGTATTTCTTTTCTTATTGGTCGAAGTCTTCTTTTCTAAATATATTTGGTAATTTTTGATATGAATTTGTTTTCCTTTCTGCTTTTTCTGGGGTTTTCTTGTTCTTTATTTGTTTTTTTCTTTTTGTTTGTTGTCTTTTTAGATCTTTCTTTGTATTATTTTCCTTTTTTCTTCTGTTTCTTGATTTTTGCTCTTTTTGGACTTCTTTTCTTTTTTCCTAGAACTCTTTCTTGTCTTTTTTCGAACCTTTTTTCTTCTTTTGTTACTTTTTCTTTGTTGTCTCTTTGTGTTTTGTCTCTTTTAATTTCTTCTTTTCTTGTTTTCTATTTCTGTCTCTTTATTTTTTTCTCTGCTCTTCTTCTTTGTTTTTCTCTGATTCTTTTTTTCTTGTCTTTCTTTTGATTCTTTCTCTTTCTTCTTCTTCTTTTTCTATTCTCTTTCTTTTTTTTTCTTTGATTCTTTTGTGTTCTGTCTTTTCTTTGGTTTTTTCCTCTTTTGTCTTCTCTTTGTTTTTTTCTTTGTTCTGATTGTTTCTTTCTCCTCTTTCTTCTCTTGTTTTTTTGTTTGTTTTTCTGTATCTTTCTTTTTATTTTTTCTGTCTTTCTTTTACCTCTCTTGTATTTTCTTTTTTTTCTCTTGTTCTTCTTTACTTATCTTTTTTCTTTTTTTTTCCTGAAGTCTTTTTTCTTTGTTTTTTTCGTCTTTGTTCTTTTCTCTCTTTCTTTTTTTGTTTTTTATAGTTTTTTCTTATGTCTTCTTCTTCTTTTCTCAGATTTTTTATGGGAAGTGTGGTTCTTTCTTCTGTTCTCTCTTTCTTTTATTCTTTTCTTTCTGTATTTGTTCTTCCTCGTTCTTCTTTTTTTTCTCTATTTTTCGTTGTTTCTCCTGTCTTTGTTTGATTCTTTTTTTTCTTTGTTTTGGTTTTCTTTCTTTTTTCTCTCTCTTCTTTCTAGTTTTTCTCTTCTGTGTTTGTTTTGTTTCGGACTGGTACTTTATTTTTCTTTCTGTTTCTTTCTCTTATTTCTTTTTTTCGTCCTCGTGCTTTCTCTCTTTGGATGCAAATGAAGTAGAGGAAAAATGTTCTTTTTCTTTCTTGTTCTCTTTTTCTCTGGTTCTTTGTTCCTCTTCTTTCTTTTCTTTTTTGCTCTCTCTTTATTCGGATTCTTTCTTCTTGTTCTTTGTTCCTCTTCTTTCTTATTCGTGGGTGTACGCAACGGGTTCCTTGTAGTAGATCTTGATTTTTGGAATGGGTTGTTTTCTTTCGTGACTCATTCGCTGGTGAGTCTGCTTTTTCTTTCTCCATAAGAGGATTCGTCTGGTGTATTATATGTCAGAGATTTATTTGTGAACTAGGCTCTTTTTCTCTGCTGCATAGCATGTCTTTTTTAGATACTCATTGGCTTAGAGTTTGTTCTTTCTATACGTAATTGTGGAGGACTTCTCTCTCTACTAGATTCCAGGATTTGTCTTGCATCTCTTTCTTTCTCCTTCTCTCTTTTTATCTGCTCTTCTTCTGCTTCCTCTGTCTCTCTTCTTCTGTTTCTCTCTGCTCTCTCTCTTTCTCTTTTTTCTATAGTAATTGTTAATTTTTTGCTTGGTCTCTTTCCTTTCTTTCTCTCCTTTTCTCCTCTTTCTTTTTTATCCTCGTCCTTTTATTTAAGAAAGAATAAGGAGGGGAAGGAACGGGTGAACCAGTAAGGAAAGAAGAAAACTACCCTGAAAGTAGAAGGGAAGATGGGAGGCGGATGTCAGGACTACCACGGAAGGGTGAAGTATAGAAGACGGGGACAACCAGGATCTAGGGGGTAAGGTGTCGGTCATTCTGTCGAGGAATATCGAAGGAAGAGGGCATTTCGGTGGTTTAGGAGGAGTTCTAGATCCACAACCAGGAAACAACAAAGAATATTAGTCTATCACGTTTTCAATAGAAACTAAGAAATTCCGATTCTATTCTAATTGAAAAAAAATCGATCAAAAGCTTTGATTGAATAGGAGTTCTTGCTCTTTCTGTTTCCTTCTTCTTTTTTTTCTTTTTCTTTCTTCTTTTTTTTTGCACCATCATTCTTTCTTTCTTTTTCTCTCGTTCTTTTTGAATCTTCTTCCCCCGGGTCTCTTTCTCTATCTCGTCAAGTTCTTTCCTCTCTTTCCTCTTTTTCTTTTTTCCCTTCTCCTCTTTCTTTTATTCTTTTTCTGCTTTTTTCTTCTTTATTCTCTTTTTTTGATCCTTGTTGTCTTGGAGGATTTCTGTTTGTCTCTTTCTTTGTTTTCTCTTCCAGTTTCTCCTTTCCGTTTTTCTTTTCTTGTTATTCTTTTTTTTGTTCTTTCTTGTTTTTGTTAGCTATGATTGTCCCAGTTTTCTTGGAATTTAGGTTGGTAGTGTTGCGTTTTGTATATAGGTTGGATTGAAAATCTGTTTGCATTGTTCTATTTCGGATTTCTTTGTTGTTTGTTTTTTGTCCTCTTTCTGCCTATTCTTCTGTTTGCTTTGTTTTCTGTTCTGTTTTTTCTTTTCTCTTTGCTTTTTTCCTCTGTCTCTTTCTGTGTTTTTTTTACTTCTTCTTTTCACTTCTTCGTCTCGTTCATCTTCTTTTTCTTTCGTTCGGACCCTTCTTTCTCTCTTGTTTTTCTCTTTGCTTGCTTTTTCTGTTCTCTTCTATTTTTCTTTTCTCTTCAAATTTTGCCCTTTATTTTCTGTCTTTTCTTTTTCTCTTTTGTATGGGGGGATCTACTCGGCAGCACTTTTTTTATTTTGGGCATTAGCTTCAGCCTTCTGGCTTTACCCCGGATGGGAGTCATTCTCTTCTTCTCTCCTCTTTCTCTGTTTTCTTCTCAGCTTTTTCTTATTTGTTTCTTTGTCTTTTCCTCTTTTTGTTCTTGTCTTTTTTCTTTTTCTTTCGGACTGGTACTTTTCGTTCTTATCTTTTTTATTTTCTGGTTCCTCTTTCTCCTTGTTTTTTTCTCTTTTCGCCTCTCTCTTTTTTTCTTTTTTTTTCGTCTGTTCATTTTTCTATCTTCGTCTTCTTTCTTTTTCGAACTTTTTATATCTTTCTTGTTCTTTGATCAGCTTCTCTTTTTTCTTTCTTACTTCTATTTTTCTTTTCTCTTGTTTCTCCTTTCTTTTTCTTTTCCCTCTGTCTCTCTCTCTTTGCCTGCTCTTATCTTTGCTTATTTCCTTTCTTTCTCTCTTTTTCTCGATTTCTTCTTTGCTCTTTTTTTCTCCTCTTGTATTTTTTTGTTTTTCTCTGTGCTTTATGGGTCTTTTTTTCTTTCTTCTTTTTTTACCAGACAAAGGCGAGATGTCCTTCTACTCTTATGGCTCGTTTTAGAATTTGTTTATTGGCTTTGGTCCTTTGTTTTTTCTTTCTTCACCTTCTTTTTTCTCTAGCTCTGGATTCTCTCTTCTTCTCTGGTTTTCTTCCTCTTTTTCTCGTTTTATTTCTTCCGGAACCCTCTTGTTTTCTTGCTTGTTCTTTCCGATCCTTCTTTTTTTTTGTTCTGCTTCTTTTTTTTGTTCCTCTCTTTCTTTCTTTCGCTTCTTCTTCGTTTTCTTGTTTTCTTTCTTTTTTGTGTTTGCTTTCTTTTCTGGTTTCTGTTTTTTTTTCAGGATTCTGTCTTCTTTTTGTTTGATTTCTTTTTTCTTTATTGTTTGCTTTCTTCCTCTGTCTTATTTCTTGATTTCTTGTTCTGCTTTTCTCTTTTTTTTCTGCTCTTTCTTTTTTTATTTTCTTCTTGTTCTACTTTTCAGACTGGTATTTGTCTTCTTCTTTCTTGTTTTTTTCTATCGGCTTCGTTCCTTTGGAACCTTCTTTCTTCGTCCGGTCCTTTCTCAGGTCCTTTTTCTGATTCTCTTTTTTTCTTTGTCTCTTCCTTTTCGTCTGACTCTGGTTATTCTTTCGGAATCTTTCTTTCTCTGTTTTTTTTTGTTATGTTGTTCTTTTTTCCTCTGTGTCTCGTTTCTTTCTTTTTCTCTTGCTTTTCTTTCTCTCGTTTTTTGTTTTTGTAGTACTTTCTTTTTTCTCTTTGTTTTTTTTCTCTCTCTCTTTTTGTTTTTTCTTTTCTCTTGTTTTCTTTCTTGTACTTTTTTCTCTCTTTCGCTTCTTGTTCTTTTTTGTCTCCTCTCTTTTGTCTTTGTTTTTTTTCTTTGTTTACCTTGTTCTTCTCTCTTTTCTTTCTTTTTCTGATACTTTTTCTTCTCTTTCTTCTTTTCTTTTCTCTTTTTTTGACTCCTCTTTTCTTCTTGTTTGTTTTTTTTCTTTTGTATGTTGTTTTTCTTTTTTGTCTTTGCCCTCTTTCTTTTTTGTTTTCTTTTTCTTCTGTTTTTTTCTTTCCTTCTCTCTCTTTTCTCTTTTTCCTTGCTTTTTTTTCTTTTTTCTAAATTATTCTTTTCTTCTTGTTTTATTCCTCTTTTTCTGAATTTACGACAGGAAGTTTCTTTCTTCTCTTTCGCTCGGTCCTTTGGGAACCTTCGGCCTCTTTTCCTCATTGGACCCTTCTAAAGTCATTCCTTCTTTTTCGTTGGAGATCTGCTCTTCGATAGATGTCGGTTCCTCTGTTGTCTGCTCGTCATTATTGTATTGAGAAGTTCTTAGTTTTCGTTGGAGTTCTGTTGTAAGGAAGAGGTTCCCGTTCTCTGCTGTGTGGGTTCCTTGTGTCCCTTTTTATTTCTTTTTTTATAGAAAGAGAGAGTTCCGTTCTGTTTCTTTCGGCCTCGTGTTTTCGAATTTTTTCTTTTTCGTCATTTGTTCGCTTGTAGTGGGATTTCATTCCGTAGTTTTGCTTGTTTCGTTCTTTATTCTTTACTAGTTTTCGTGTAGATGGCTTTTGCTTTTCTCTTTCTTTTTCGTTCTTTCTTCTCTTTTTTCTTGCATTCTTAATCTTCGTTTCTTTGGTGTTGTTATGTATTTGAGGGAACCCTCGCTTTTTGGCTTGTCCTTGTTATTCTCTTTTCTTTTCTATTTTGTTCTTATTCTTTCTTTCTCGTTCTTTATTCTTGTTTTTCTTTTCTGCTTCTTTTTTTTATCTGTCTTGCCTTCTTTCCTATTCTTTCTTCTCTATTTTTTATTGTCTTCTTTCTCTCTCTTATTTGTTTTCTTCTGTCTTCGATTCTTGTTTTTTTTTCTATTTCTTTGTCTTTTTTATGATTCTTGTACTTTTTTCTCTAGCATTCCAGCATCTTTTTGAGTCTTTTCTTTGTTTTTTTCTCTGTCCCGTTTTCGTTCTTTGTTCCTTTTTCTCGTTTTACTTTGATCTTCTTGTTTTCGATCTCTTTTTGTTGAATTCTCTTCTTCTTCCTTGCCCGGTTCTCTTGTTTTCGATCTCTGTTTTTTTATTAGGTTTTTGGATTGTCCTTGTGTTATGTTTCTTCCCGGATCTCGTTTTATTCCTTAGATTCTTCTTGATATGTTTCTGTCTTAGATAGGAGGGTTACTTAAGGGAATAATGAAAAACTAGTTACAGGGTCATTAGTTTAGAACGGGACCTACAATCGTCTTGGTTTTTGTGGATATGTATAGTGTTTTTTAATCTCTGTTGTAGTTTTGAGCGGTGTAGGACATTGGTGGTGTCCTTTTGAGTAAGATGTAATAGTGTAATAGAATGAGTCGTTTGGTAGCAGTTCTTTCTATTTAAGATGTGTTTGACTTCTTCCTTTCTCTTAATTCGTCTCCTTTTTTCTTTGTTCTTTCTATGTCTGCTCTTTCTTTTTTATTCTGCTTGTTTTTTCTTTTCTTTTTGTTGTCTTGTGTCTTGTCTGTTCTTTTTCTCCTCTCTTTTTTATTCTGCTTGTTTTTTTCTTTTTCCTTTCTTCTGATTCTTCTCTTTTTTTGTCTTTTTACTTTCATGTTTTTTTCTTTGTCTCTCTTTGTACTTTCTTTTTTCCTCTCTCTCCTCCGGTTCTCTTTTCTTGTTTTTTCTTCTTCTTTTGTGTTTTCTTTTTCTTCTCTCATATCTTTTGCTCTCTTCTTTTCTTTCTCTTTTCTTGTTCTGTTTCTTTCTTGTCTGGCTTTTTCTGTCTCTTCCTTCTTTTTTTTGTTTTTTGGTTTTCTTTTTGCTTTCTTCTTGTTCTTGTTTTTCTGTGTTTTCTTTCTATTTCCTGTTCTCTTGTTTCTCTGTTTCTTGTTCTGTCTTTTCTCTTTCTGAAACTTATTTTCTACTTGTTTTCTCTTTTTGTCTTTTCTTCTTGTTCTTCTTTGTTTTTATTCTTTGTTTTTCTCTGCGAATTCTTCCTCGTCTTTTTTGCTCCGTTCTCTTTTATTTTTCTTTTTTTCTGCTCTTGTTTTTATTTCTTTCCTTTCTTTTTTCTTTCTTGCTCTGTCTCTTTTTCTCTTCTTTTCTCTGTTGTTTTGTTCTTTTTCCTCTCTTTCTTTTTGTTCTTTCTCCTCTCCTTTTTCCCGCATTTTTATTTCTCTCTTTCTTTTCTTTCTTCGATTCTATCTATTTTACTTATTCGAATCTCGATTCTCTTTGTTTTATTCTATATCTCTAGATCTTTTAACGAAATGAAACATTTTAGGAAATAGAGAGAAAGATAGGTTTTATGCAGATGTTGTCGAAAGCTTCAGATAGGATGGACTTTTGCATGGACTTTCGTTACAGCCGACCTCTCGTCTTATATTTTTAAACGACCAGGACATCCTTTGCAAAACTTTTTATTTCAATATGGTTCTTGCATTTTAGCGGAGTCCTTTGTAGTACTGCCGCAGCCTCCTTGTTGTTGTTTCCAAATCTAAACACTTCTTATCTACATAGTTATACATATAACTTATCTTTACTGTGAAAAAAAGAGCAGGTCTTTTCCTATAGTTTACAGCTAACTTTGCTTGGTCCTTCTTATTTATGGATTCCCCTTCCGGTTTAGTAACATATATACGTATAGTTTAGTAAATTATAACTTATTTATACAAATAAATATACAATACAAAGGGATTTTTACTATCGCATTTCAAAAAAAGACCTTTGTTTGTTTTCTTTGGGAATCTTGCATAATTAATTTACAAGGGTTATACACTAAATATTATTCTTCTGCTTTACTATTATATTACTTAAGTGTTCTTGGGTAAATAAAGAAATTAAAAGTTCTGACTTGATGCTAATGATTTAGCTAGACTTAGATAAGATATTTTTAGGATCTAGTGACCATTTTATCTTAACAAGATTCCTTTAGAATATTATTTGCCTTTTGGAAATGAAATGATTCTGCTTGTACAAGTTTTTTACACTCTAAAATGATTTCTAAAGACATCGAAAATGGACGGAATCTCAATTTGTAAATTCATATATTTTTTAACCAACTCGCTCGGTTATTCAAAGCTCTTGCTTGCTGCAGGGTGCTTCCGGAGTTTTCTTAACCTAATATTATAATAATATTTCTAATGTTATGTTAATTGTACTTTATTTTTAACTTTAATCTAATAAGGTTCTTACATTCTACTTTATTGAACGTTGTTCTCTTTTTCATAAACCAGAGGCTTTTGACCTAGGACGACCAGCTCTTTTTTTGAGCTTTTACTCTCCCTGTCTTTTTTTATGATTTCTATTTTTCTTCTTTGTTTGTTTTAGCTTTCTTCTTCTGTACTTTTTCTTTCATTCTTTTTCCTATTGATCATCTTTTTTCTCTTCTGGTTTCTAGGTTGTTGTTGTCTTGTTTTTTCTTTGTTGTTTGTCTTGTTTTCTTTTTTTGTTGTTTCTCTTTCTTAATTTGCATTTTCTTTTTGTTGTTTGTGGAGGACTTTCGAGTTTTTTCTTTTCTGCTTGTGGATCTCCGTTCTTCTTTTTCCTTTTGTTATTTATGGGAACTTTTTCTGTCGCGAATCTTTCTTCTTCTCTTATTTATTATTTATTCTTCTTTTTTTCTTGTCTTTATTTCTCTCTTCCCGCTTTTCTTTGATTCTTTTTTTCTTCTCTTTGCGCTTTTTCCTTCCCTTCTTGTTTTCTTTCTCTTTTCTCTCTTTCGATCTCGATCCTTTGGAACCTTTTCTCCATCTGTCTTTCTCTCTCTTTCTTTCCGATTCTTTCCGAACCTTGGACTGTAAGTTTCGTTCTTAAGCAGGAACCTTCTTTTGCTTCTTCTCTTGTCTTTTTTTTCTCTACTTTCCTACTTCTTTTTTGTTCTTTTTTCTTTCCCCTTTTTCTTTTTCCTTTGGTTTTTTTCTTTGTCTCTTCTTTTACGGATTTTCTTTTTCTTTTCACTTTTTATGCTCTCTATCTCTCTCTTCTTTGTTCTGATTCTTGTCTTTCTTCTCTTGTTTCGCTTTCTTTTCTTTCTGACCGTCTCTTCTCTTCTTTTCTGTTCTTTCTTGTTTTTCTTTCTCTATTTCTTTTCTTAGCTTTCTTTCCCTTCTCTGTTTTTTCTTTTATCTGCTCTGTTTTCTTTCTTCTCTTTCCTATCTTTTCTATTTCCCTTCTCTGTTTTCTTTCTCTCTCCTCTCTTTTTTCTTTTCTATTTGCTTTTTTCTCTTCTTTCTTTTTCTGCCTTCTTTTGTTTCTTTTCTTTTTCTCTTCTCTTGTTCTTTCTTTTCTTTTTTCTCTGTTCTTTTCTCTGACTCTGGTTTTCTTGTGTTTTCTTTTTCTACTTTCTTTTTTTGTTCTTCTTTCTCTTTTCCTCTGTCTTCTCTCTTTCTCTTTTTTCCTTCTCTTTCTTTGCTTTTTTGCTCTCGTTCTTTTTCTTCTTTCTTTTCGTTCTTTTTGCTGCTTTTTCTTTCTCGACCTTCTCTTTCTTTTTCAAGCATTTCTTTCTTCTTGTTGTTGTTTCTTTGCTTTCTCTATTTTTCTTTGCACATAACCGCCCCCTAGGGGAAGTTCTTCCATAGCCTAATTTAGTAGTAGATTAGTGGGGTCTCGGATCTTGTTACGAGTCCTGGTTGAGTCTTTTCTGTTTGAACCTATTTATTTCGTTTTAGGTTGATTTTCGTGAGGAGTGCATTAATGATACGTTTGAGGACTCATTGTTTATTGAAGAGTAATCTCTTGGGATCCATGATTTGTACTTCATATCACTTTCTTACAAGAATTCTTTTTCGTCCCAGAGTCTCTCTTTTATAGTCTTTCTTGTCTTTTCTTAGCTAATTTCTTGTACTGTCTTTTTTTGTATCTGTTTTGTGGTCTCTTATGTCTTTTAGTAGTTTTTAGTTCCTTTTCTATTCTCATTTAAGTATCTTTTCTTGGTAGTATTCTTTGGATTGTATTATAGACTTCTTACTAGTATTTTAATAGGAATATATCATCTAGTATGCTAGGTATTTTATACTATAGTATGCTAGTTGTTAGATAAGTAGATAAGTATTATTATATTATTTATAGTATCATTTATTTATTTATTTATACTAGATCTTTCCTATAATTTTAATATGGGTAATTCTTCTTGTCTGTTTGTTTTTTTCTGATTTCTTTTTAATCTCTCTTTCATTTCTCTTTCGTCTGCTTCTGTCTTCTTCTTTTTTTTCCTCTTTGCTTTCTTTTCTAGTCTCGTTTTTTTTCTTTCTGTCCTCGCGTTCCTTTTGTTTATTTTTTATTTGGTTTTGTTGTTTCTTTTGTCCTTCTTCGAACCTTTTTTTTCTCTTTTTTTTTCTTTCTGCTGCTCTTCTTTCTATGCTTTTTTTGTTTTTTTCATTCTCCTTCTTGGTCTCTTTCCTTGTTTTTTTTGTCTCTTTTTTCTTTTGCTTCTTGTTTTTTCTCTTTTCTTTGTTATTTTTTCTGTCTTCTTTTCGAACTCCTTTTCTTTTTTTCTTATTTATTTAAGGTTTGCTTCTTGCTTTCTTTTCCTTCTTTCTGTCGCTCTCGTTTTTTCTTTTGCTTTCTTAGTCTTTTTTCTTGTTCTTCGTCTGATCTTCTTTTTCTTTTTTTTGTTTTTTTCTCTTCTTTTTTGGTTTTCTTGTTCTTTTCGCTTTATTCTTTTCCGTGTCTTTTATTTTTCTTGTTCTTTTTTGTATTGTTTCTTTACTTTATACGTTTTTGTTTTTCTGTTGTTGTTGTCTATCTTCTTTTTTCTTTTTTTTGTTTTCTCTTCGTTTCTTGGCTCCTTTTTGTTTTCTTTTTCCTTGTTTTTCTCTTTTTCTGATTTTTTCTTTCCCCTCTCTCTCTTTCTTTCTTTTGTTCCTCTTTGTCTGTTTCTCTTTTGCTTGCTTTTTTCTCTCTTTTTTTGTTATTTCCGAACCTTGTCTTTGTCTTTTTTTTCTTTCCTGTTTTCTTTTTTTCTAAACTCTAAACACCTTCTTTCTCCTCTTTTCCTTGTTTTCTTTTTCTTCTTGCCTTTTCTTTTCTTGCAGAACTTTTTTCTTGTAGTTTTCTTTCTTCGTCTTCTTTCCTTTCGTCTTTCCTTTCTTTTTTTCTTTGTTCTTTCCGTCGGAAGCTTCTTTTTCTTCTTTTCCTTGTTTTCTTCTTTTTCCTATTCTTTTCTTTATTTCTTCTCTATTTCTCTTCTCTGTTCTTTTTTTCTTCTTTCTCTGTTTTTTCTGGGCTTCTTTTTCTTGGGAGGACTGAGGGTTCTTTCTCTCTTTATTTCTTTTTGTTTTTCTTTCTTTGTTTTTGTTGTTGTCTTGTCTGTTTTTTTGTCTCTTTTCTTTTTTTTTATCTTGTTCTTATTCTTTCTTTTGTTTTCTTTGTGAAGCTCTTTTTTTCGATCATCACTTTTTTCTCTTTGACTCCTTCCTTTTTGTTGTTTCGATGGAATTCCTTCTTTCTTTTTCTGTGTTTTTCCTTCTTTTCTTTTTTAGTCTCACTTTTGGAATAGGAATTCTTTGCATGGTTAACTTTTTCTTTTGTCTCTTTTTTTGAACCTTCTTTTTCTTGAGACCCTTTCCCTTTTTTTCTTTCTCTCGATCTCGTTCTTTTTATTGTCTTTCTTTTGTTTGCTCTTTCTCTCTTTTTTTTTCTATTTTTGTCTGTTTTTTTCTGTTGTTCTGATTCTCTTTTCTTTTTCTCATTCTTTTGCTTTCGTTCTTTCTTTATATTTTTTCTCTTTCTTTGATCTCTGCTGCTCTTTTCTTTTTCTTTTCTTTTTTATAATATTTTCTCTCTATTCCTTTCTTTCTAGTAGCATAAGAAGGTTGAGTTTTTTAGTTTTGTGGATTGCTGTAATTATTTAAGTAAATGTAAGGTTGTCGTTCGTTGAGAATTATAATATGTGTATAACGGATCAGGTTTCGTTAAGCCGAAGTTTGCAGTGGAATGCAACTATGTCAATGGGACTCTCTCGGAGATGTGGATAAAGCTAGGTTTCCCTTAGTCCGGGGGAAAGCGGATGTTTGGCCTTTAGTCTGTTTTTTCTTTCCATTCTTTCTCTGCTTCTTTCTTTTCTTTTTTATTTCTGCTTGCTTTCTCTTGTTCTTTCTTGTTTCTGTCTTGTTTTTTATTCTTCTTCTATTTTTTCTTTCTCTCTTATCCTTGTTTTTAGTTTGGAATGTCTTTGCTTTTTTGTTTGTTTTGTCCTTCTTCTCTTTTGTCTGCTGTTCCTCTTTCTTTTCTTTTGTTGTTTTTGTTTGATTCTTTCTTTATTTTTCTTTGTTTTTTTAGATTCTTTCTCGGTTTCTAGTTCTTTCATCTCTTTTCCCTTTGTCTTATCATTGTATTCTTTGTTTTCTCTGCTTTTTTCTCTTTGTTTTCGGTCTTTCCAGAACCCTTTTTTATTCTTTCTCTTCTTTTTGTTTCTTCTTTTGCTTTTTTTCTTAGTCTTGTCCCTTTTCTGTTTCCTTTTGTTGATTTAGGGCTGGTTCATTGCTAGAATGTTCCATCTTTCCATTTCTTTTCTTTCTCCTGTTCTTGCTTTTGACCAGGTCCTTTTTTGGCTTCTTGCTTTGGTTCTCTTTCTTTCTCTCTATCATTTGGGTTCTCTTTCTCGTGTTTTGGTTTTCTTTGTCGTTCGCAAGTGAGATGTTTGCTTTTTGTTGTCTCTTTTTCGAGTGTGTTGCGTGGAGAACTCTTTTGTTTTGCTAGAGATTTATTGATGTGTCCTTTACTTTCTTTCGTGCGGTGTGCTTTATTGTAGACGGCATATCTAGTCGTTTTTTGCTCTGCCAGGTCCCTGGATAGGATAGGTTGACTTCGCTTGCTAGGGCCTTTTCGTTTTGGTGACTCTTTGCTAATTTTCTGTTGCATTTATTTATTTGTTATCTCGTTTTCACTTCTCGCGTTGGGTCTGGAGCTTGTGTTTTTTTCTGTTCTTAGGTTTTTCATTCCATTCTTTTGTTCTTGCCTCCTTTTTTTGGCTTCCTTTGCTTTTTTTTCTTCTGTTTCATTCCTTCTTTATTATTTTCTTTTTTCTCTTGTTCTTCGTTTTTTCTCTCTTCTTTTTCCTTTCTCTTGTTTTTTCGTTTTTTTCTCTCTTCTTTTTCGACCTCTTCTTTCTTTGTTTTCCCTAATGGAAGACAACAAGAGGACTTGTCTTTTCTCTTTTTTGTTCTTTGCTTTCTTTATCTTCTTTTCTCTTTCTTTGTCTTTTCTTTCGCTTGCGTTCTTTCCGCTCTTTTTCTTTTTTTGTCTTTCTTTTCTCTGTTCTTCTTTTCCCTATTTCTTTGGTTATTATCTTTTTTTTGCTTCTTTTTCCTGTTCTGTACCTCTGTTTTTTTCTTTTTTTCTGGGTCTCGTTCTTCTTTTTCCTTTTACTTCCGGTTCTTGCTCGGTACCATCTCTTTTCTTCGGAACCCTTGCCCGGGAGTGGAACCCTGAGCTTCTTTCTTTCGTGTTCTTTGTTTGCTCACGTTCTTCTTCTTCTGCTTGTTCTTCTTCTTTTCTTTTTTGGCTTCTTTTTTCCCTGTCTGGTGATTCTGGCTTCTTTCTGCTCTTTCTATTGTCTTCTTACTTTTCTTTCTCTTTTTCCTCTGTTTCTTTCTCTCTTTCTTTCTTTCTTTCATCTCTCTTTTTCTCTTTGTATGCTTTGCTTCTGCTTTTTGTGTTTCTTTTTTTAGTTTGTTTTTCCAAACTTGTATGAATGTTTTAGGATGTAGGAATTATTAAAGACTTTGAGGGGACTGTTTTTGCCATTTCTGGGTTTACCGTGGCTTTTCTTTCCTGTATTTGTTTTTGAAGGGTTCTGTCCTTGGTATTTTTCTCTTCTTGTTCTTCCTTCTCTTTTGCTTTCTTTGTCTTTTTCTTCAATCTCTGATTTTTGCTTTATTTTGTTAAAGAGGGAAGTCGTTGATAGCATATAGAAGCTCGAGAAGATGGGGACTCTATTGAGACTTGTGCATGTTTTTCTTCCTTTTGTTTTCACTCACACCTTCTTTCTTTCTTTTTCACTATCTTTTTACTGTACGTTATCCTAAACTTTTGGAAGAAGATCTTTATTCGCTTACTTCCTTTGTTGAGAAATATTTATTTTTCTTTCTAAACACAAGGACTTAATTTGTATTTGGCCCTAAATCTAGATTCTATATATAGTCAATTTCTTGTTTTACTTTTTTGCTGGCAGCGACTCCGTTACTTTGGGCAGAATTTTAAGTAAGGGCAATTCTTTCCTTTGTTTTAGGTCATAAATCTTTGTATGTATATTTGCCTTTCAGACGGGATCTCTATTCGTTTACTACCTTTGTTCCTAGATTTTTTTATATGCAACTTGTTGCTTCTTAAACTTTTTAAAGGATATTTTTACCTTTCACTGCTAACTTACTTATTTTGCAGTCTTTTTTTTATCCCTGTAATTTTGGGGGCAATGACTTAGTTTCTTGATTTCTTTCTGGATTTTTTACCGGTTTTCACCAAGACCTTCGGGCATGCCCTTTTTTATTAAATAATTTCTCCTTCTATACTAATAGATTATGTGATCTTTATTGCGCGTTAGCAGGATTCTCTTTCTATTTGTTTGTATTTGATTCTAGGATTTCTGTTTTTTTTAGTTATTATTCGACTCTTCTTTCTCTACGTCATTCGTACGGACTCTATTGTCTTCCATCAGGACAGTTTTTCGATTACATTTATAGTTAATAAGAAGTACAAATTGCGTTATATGTATTTGTAAACGCCTCGATTCTCCGAGACTTCTGCTTTGTGGAAATCTTTTAATATGTCGAAGTAAATAGGTTATTTTTATGGTTGCATTCTTATGTCTGGGAGATTCTTCTTACTATACGTTGACTCCTGCAGCATGCTTTTTTGTGTTGATTTTTTCTTTATTTATAATTAAGTTTTAAGTTATATACTAGGTTTTTTTGTTCTAATTTTTGAATCTTTTTTCACTTGCTATTACTTGGCAATGGACGACAACACGTGTCTCTTTTGTTTCTTTTTCTTGTTGACATTTTCCAGAGTTTTTTCTTTTGTTTCATTTTATTTTGTGCGAATGCACGCCAATGAAAAATAAGTCAATTGTTTTTTCTATTTATTTGTGTATTCGAAAAAGGACGACAACAAGGGGATGTTGTTTCTTATTTGTTTGTCTTTCTTTTCTGGTTTTGTCCTCGTGTGGACGACACCTACTTTTCTTTGTCGTTTTTTTCTGGTCGAAAGGAACGCTAAGAAAACGCCAGTCTTTCTTTTATTATTTTTTGGTCTTTCGTCTTCGTTTGGTTTTGGATTGTAAGGTTAGATTTTCTTTCTTTTTGAATGTTCTTAAGGAGGACCGTCGATGCTCTTTTTTATTTATGGATTTTTTTATTTTTTACCCTTTGTTCTTCTTGTTTTTCTTTTTTGGATTTCTTGTTTTCTTCTTTGTTATGCTTTTCCGGTCTCTTTTTTTTGTTCTCTTTTTATTCTATTTATTTTCTTCTATCGCATATTCTTCTTTTCTTTTTCTCTCTTTATCTCTGTCTCTCTTTTGCTCTTAATTGTTCTCTTTTTTCTTTCTTGTTCTTCTTTCTGTTTTTCTCTTTTTGCCTTCTCTCTTCTTTGATTCTTTTTTATTTTTGCATAGAAAGTAAACCTAGGCTTTGCCTCTGGGTGATGCCGACTCTTTAATCTTTTCGTATTATCCCCTAGCTGTTAACAAGTGACGTGCTCTTTTCTCTCTCTGATTCTGCCTGGTTTCTTGCTTGGTACTTGGTTAGCCACGTATGCTCCCTTGGTTCTTTGCCCAGGTCTTCTGTTTGTTGTCAGCTGAGGGAATCTTGTTTCCTTGTTTTTCTTTTCCTCTTGTTTCTACGTCTCCCATTTGTTGCTTGGGCACGCGCTTTTTACCTTCTCTCTTTTCTCTTGCTTGGCTTTCTTTGTTTCTTTCTTTTCTCTGTCTTGTTCTGTTTCTTCCCTTTTCTCTTCTCTTCTTCTCTCTCTTCTTTTTTTTAATCTCCTTGCTTTTTTTCTTCTTTTTCTTTGTTCTCTTCTCTTTTCTGTCTTTTTTTCTCTCTTTCTTTCGTGTTGTTTTCTTTGAGGATTTTCCTTGTTTGTCTTCAAAGGACTGTCTTGGAACTCTCTTTTCTTTGTCTTTCTCTATGTTTTTTTTTCTTTCTTGTTTTGTTATCGAATTGTTCTCTTTGTCTCGGCCTCGTTCTTTTTCTTCTTCTTTTTGCTCTCTTTCTTTTGTTGTTCTGTTTCTTTCTTCTATCTCGTTCTTTCTATTTTTCCTCTCTCTGGTTTCTTTCTGCAGCATCTCTCTTTTTCTCTTCTTTTTTTCTCTCTCTCTTTTTCTTCTCTCTTCTCAGTTGTTTTCTTCTTTCTTGCTCTGGTTCTTCTTTTCTTTTGTCTTTCCCTTCTTTTTTGCAGTTTTCTCTTCTCTGCTGTTTGTTGTCTTCTTTCTTCCTTTCTCTTTTGTGCAACTCTATTCTCTGTTCTTTCTTTCTTTTGTCTTTCCCTTCTTCTGCATTTTTTTGGTTGCCTTCTTTCTTTCTTTCTTTGTTTACTCCTCGCCGGGATGCTTTGGATTCTTCTTTATTATACGCCGGGGGTTCCTGAGTGCATTCTAGTCTTTTCTGTCTTTCTAAAGTGGATACGTCTTTTGTTGTGGGAAGGCATGTTTTCTATTTTTGTGGATTCCTTGCCGTTTCTCTAAGTGTTTGAAGGGCATTATTTCGAGTCTTGATTATAGATTATATACGCAAATACCTCCTCTG
>JAYMSL010000039.1:0-64078 GCA_036897195.1 Plantago coronopus
GGAAAGAGAGAAGAGAAAAAAGAGAGGAGCTCAGGAGAAGAGAAAAAGAAAGACAAAAAGAGAGAAAGAAAGAGAAGGAGAGAGAGGAAAGAAAAAGAAGAAGAAGAGCAAGAAAGAAAGCAGAAAGAAAAGAAGAGAGGAGAAAAACAAAGAAACAAAGAGAAAGAAGAAGAGGAAGAGAGACAAAGAAGAAAAGAGGAAAAAAAGAGAATTCAGAGAGAATAATGTACTTCAGAGAGAATAAGAGAAGAGAGAATAATCGAATGAAGAGAGAATAAGATATTAGGAGAGGTACACTTCCATAGATCGATTCTTAGTATGTTCTTTCTTAGTAAACGACTCACACGGCCTTGTCTCCTCGTCTCCGTCAACAAATACAGAAGGCCTTTCCAGAGATTTCACTCTCCCGATCTGTGTAAACTCGGATACAGGCGGACACCCTTTTGAGAGCTAAGAATCTAGATCAAAAAGTGGATCAACAAAATCGAGATGGAAATCACTACTTCAAAAAAGGGAAATGATTTGTCAAATACGAAATGAGGAAAATCCACCGATTCCAGAATCCATGATGTTTACGAGTCAAACAAAGCAACGAATTCCATCTTTTCTCTAATCCTAGATACAACCAAAATCACTAACTATCCAAAGTCATTAGACTCTTTTTCTATATTCGATATCTAACTAAGTCCCTTCTACTTACTAGAAAAGCTTTCATTCTGCTATCTTCATTGGGTCCATTCCTCGTCTATAAGTGAGGGAAAGAAGCGTTATTCCGAAAGGAGAGAGTCCAAGTTCCTAATACGAGAGAATAAGGAATCAATTTCGAGAGAATTCATTCTCAATGAAGCGAAAAAATCAATTAGGGAAAAGAAAGAATCAATTTCGAGAGAATTCATTCTCAATGAAGGGAAAGAATCAATTAGGGGAAATGAAGAATCAATTCGGAGAGTTTCCTAATAAGAATCCATTCGAAGAGCATAGTCAATAAGGAGAGTTTCCTAATAAGCAAAAAGGAGAGTCAATGAGGAGAGAGAGACTTCCAGAGAGAAGAGGGTGGGAAGTCCTGTCTTAGTAAACAAGTCAAATGGAACCTTGTCTCTGACTCTTGGTTGAGAAAGACAGAAGGTATAGAGAGTGAAATCCCTAGGCTGTGGAAAAGTCGGCAAGGAAAACTCCCTTTCAGAAGTACCAACAATCTACATCTACTTATGGATCATCATCTTGATCTGTTGCTGGAAATCTCCATTCCACTAACAAAAAAGATCGAAATCCTCCGACAAATGAAGCAGCCAATGATGTATATGAGCCAAAATAGGAATCAAACGAGGAATCTATTCTAGAAAAACCTAGGATCTAACAGAAAGAAAGACTCACATAGTAGGGGAACTCTTTCTTCTTCTATGTTCCATCTTTCTGACTATTTCTGACTCTGACAACCAATCGACTAGTCATTCATCCACGGGTCTCGTTCTATTCTTTCTTATAGATTCTCATTCCAAAAGAGAGAGTCATCTTCACGAATAAGAGAGAAGCATTCCTGACTCCAAAATGAGTCACTTCATAGATAAGAAAGAATTCATTCACAGAGAATCAAATTCACGGAAGAGGAAGTAGAAAGAGAAGAGGGTTCAAAGGCATGTCTTAGTAAACAACTCACACAGCAAAACCTTGTTCTTAGGAAAGAGGGTCCCATTCAAAGAGATTTCTCTCTCGAGCAAAGGTCGGCATGACCCTATTGAGAAGTACCATCAATCTAAATCAGGAACTCGAAAATGCTTCCGGGATTTCGAACTTCCACTACAAATCCAAATAGAAATGACACGTAAAATTCCGAAAAAAAGGAAGTGACTGAGCGAAATTCGGAGAAAAACAAATGCACTATTCCAGCAAACTCTGGATACAACAGACATCTAGAGACAACTAGATTCTAGATCTTCCTTCTTCTTACATACTAGCTTTCTATAGAAGTCTACTTCAGAGAACGCTACTATTCCTTCTTCTAGGAGCCATTCTATGACTTAGGGAGAGATTCTGAATATGAGAGACTCCTAGAGAGAAGAGAAATTCTTACTACGAGAGACTCCTAGAGAGAAGAGAGAGAAAGGAGCAGAAAGAAGAGAAGAAGAAACACCAGTCCAAAAGAGAGAGAAAGAGAAGAAGAAAAAGAAGAGAGAAGAAAGAGAAAAAGTAGAGAAGAAGATTTCAAAACAAAGAGAAAAGAAAAAAAGTCGAACGAAAACAAGAGAAGGAGAAAAGAAGAACAAGAAAAAGTAGAGAAAAAGTAGAGAAAAGAACAAGTAGAAAAGAGAATCAGAGACAGGGAAGAGGAGTTCGAAGAACAAGAAAACAAAAGAAGAGGAGAGAAAGAAAAGGAGACAGGGAAGAGGAGACAAAACAAAGAAAAGAAGAGAACACAAAAAGAAAACGAAAAGAAGTCCGAGAAAGAGAGGAAAAGAAAGAAAAAGAGGAAGAGTTCTAAAGAGAGAGAGAAAACAAAGAAAAAGAAAGCATACCAAACAAACCATTCCTATACGAAAAACAAGCAAATGGAAAATACACGTATCAAAATGCAAGAAAAAAGAACGGGCTTAGGATTCATCATTGAGAAGAGCTTACGTGCTTTTTTTAGCTAGAAAAAGGATGACACTTTGATACGGGAAAAACACACGAGAAAGAAGAGCCGCTTGTGATTGGACATTTACAAGATTGGAGAGGCCTTAAAGCCGTGTATTTTGTAATAACTAGAAAAAGAAGAGAAAACAAGAGGATCTGAAATAAGGAGACAAAGACAAAGAGAGAAGGAAAAAGAAAGAACAAGACGGATAAAGAAGAAAGGAAAGAGAGGAAAGACAGAAAAAAGAAGAAAGAGCGAGAGAGACAAAGAAAAGACAAGGAGAGGAGCACAAGAAAAGAACTTCTACGAAAGTTTCAAAGAGAGAAAGCAGAGAGAGAAAGAAAACAAGAAGGAACGAACAAAAAAAGAGAAAAAATCCACGAAAAGAAGACAGAAAAGACAAAGCAAGAAAAGCAAGAAAGAGACCAAGCAAAGAAATTAAAAATCCATAGAAGAAAAACAAAAGAAAAAAAAACTTGCCGCTTTGGATTTTACATAAAAATTTTTAACGTGCTTTTTTCCATATAAAGTGAAATGGAATTTCATACGTGGAAAAAACAAAGAAAAAGAAGAAGAGAAAAAGTAGAAGAAGAGCAGGAAAAGTAGAGAAAGAGAAAGAAGAACAAGAAAAGATAGAGAGCAAAAAATAAGAGAGAAAAAAGAGAAAAAAGTAAAGCAGGAGAGAGAAAAAGAATCAGAGAAAGAAAGAGAAGAAGAAACAAGATCAAAAGATAAAGAAGAAACAGAAAGAAGAGAGAGGAGAACTAGAAGAGAAACAAAAAAAAGCAGAAATAAAAGAAGAATCAAAATAAAAAGAAGAAACAAGAAAAGAAAACTCGTAAAAAGAAGAAGAAGACCGAAAAACAGAGAAAAAACAATAGAAAAAGAAAGGAAAAAATAAAGAGAAAACAAACAAAGAAAAAAAAGAAAGAGAACAAGTCAATCAAGCATTTACAAAAAGACCAGGGCCCATAATCAGAGATCTAACAAAATTACACAATCAATATGATATCCAATAATGCACAATTCAGATTTACACCAGCAATCAAAACCTATTAACTAAAAGCATAGGAACCATTCACAATGACATTCACAACCAAAAACCTTACACTCACATAAAAGATTCCACTGCGACTCATATCCACATTCTACATCAACAAAAATAGCTTAAAAGAACAAGAAAAGCAGAGTAAAGAAAAAATAGAAAACAACAAAAAAGAGAAGAAGAATCAGAACAAGCAGAATAAACAGAAAGAGAAAACAAAAAAGAGAAAGCAGAAAGAGACAGAAAAAAACAACAAGAAAAAAAGAAGCAAAAAAAGAATAAATAATCAGGGAAAGATAAAAAGAAGAAAAAAGAGCAAAAAAACAAGAGAGGAGAAAAATGTCAAAAAGAAAAACAAGAAAGAAGACAAAAAAAGAAGAACAACAAAAATTAGACCAAACAAAAAAAGAGTTAAATAATTATATGAATAAATTATATAATAAAATAAGCAATAATTAGAAATTCACGAGATTAAACAATATTAATTGAAATTGAAAAACTATAGTTAAATTATTAGAATCTTATTTACATATTTTTATTCATAGAAAGTTTTACTTGATAGAGCGTGGGTGTTCCAAAGCTAAAGACATTGGGTCAAATACCTATAAACCTCCCGTTTTATTTTTGAAAAAACAATAACCTCCAATCTCTTGTAACGAAACCCCCTTTTTGCGGTAACAGTGGCCCTGAGTATTTTCCATTTTTGTTCTTGACAGAAATAAGAGACAAAATAAACATAGGAAGACTGAGAACAGAAAAATTACTTGAAACATTTGGAAAAAAGACAGAGATTGAAAGAAAGCTCCACGAAGGATTCTCCCTAAGTGAAGGCTGTAAAAGGACACAAATTACAAGAATTTGAAGAAAGAAATAAAGACAAAGAAAGAAAAAAAAGAGATTAATAAGAAAGAAAAGCATAGAAAAAACAATAAAAAGAAAAAAAGCAGAAAGAGAAAGAAGTCCTAAAATACTACTAAAAAAAGAATCATACCCTCTGGGTCAAAAGAAAAGGTAGAAAATCACAAAAGACCCAGCCAAAGCCCATACTATACTAAATTGACAAGGATTGCCTGAGAAAATACTTTTTAAAAGCTTCCAAAAGCAGAAACACAAATACAAAACCAATAAAATAGATAAACAAGAACAGAAAAAAATATAAGAGAAAAAGAAGGTTCCTTCAGAACGAGGACGAAAAGAAGACGAAAGAAAAAAAAGAAACAAGAGAAAAAAGAAAAAGAGGACAGAAAAAAGAAAGAGAAAAAGATATCTAGACAGAATAAAAAGAGAGGAAGAAGGCTTTGATTGAAAAAGAAGCGGAAAGAAAAAAACAAGAGAAAAGAGTGTCAGAGAGAAAAATAAGAAAAAGGAGAGATAAGAACAAAAGAAAACAAGAAGAGATAGGAAAGAAGAAAACATGAGAAATTAGAAAAACCAAAGAGAGAAGACGAAAGAAAAAAAAGAAACAGAGAAAGAAAAGAGAAATCCAAAGAACAAAAAGAGAGGAAAGAATAAAGAGAAAAAAAAGAGTTCTAAAATAAATAAGAACAATAAAAAAAAGATAAGAGAGCAAAAAGAAAAACATATTAGACAGGAGAAAAATAATAGAAGAAATACAATTTCAAAAAGATATACCAGAAAAAACAATAACCTTTTCTCATATAATATATAATTAATTCAGTGCATGCAAAAGCCGGTAATGAGAACAAACTCTATCGAAGAATAAAATAAAAGAACAGAGGCCAAATTTGCATTAAACATTCAAATAAGATAAAAGATTTAAACCTAAATGCTTCACTTACCAAACTATACACTCTAAACCAAAGAATTCCATTTCTTAATTTTTATTTTAAAATAAATAATATTTCTTGTTTAATCTTAATTAATTTTAGGATGTATATACTATAAATCTATAATACATTTTTTAAATATACATTACAAAATATATTTTTTATAAATTTCTATATTTATTTATTATAATAATTATAAATATAAAAGGCAAATCAATTTAGAATAAAGAAATAAGCTATATAAAATCCCAAAAATTAGATCTAGATTTAATTAAAAATTCTATTTATATTAATTTTTGTGTAAAGTTTTTGAGCAAAGCAGTCTTACGACAACACGTCAGTTTACAAAACCCAAAATACTGGGTTCAAATACCATAGCCTCAATAACCCTAGTTTTAGAGACCCACTTGAGCCCTGGGGACCCTTGTTTGCTAAAAACCTCTCTTCTTTCCTATATCCAAGCACCAGGAGCCCCTGTCCCGAACCTGCCTATAAGACGCATACCTAGTCTCTTACTATTCACCCTGCTGGAGTTTTTGAAGCTTTGTGATCTTCAAAGAGAGATGGGCGACGAAAGAAGATGCTGGAAAAGATGTTATTTTAAAAGAGAGAGAAAAGAAATTGCAAGAGATTCGTTCCACAACTTCGACAAAGAAACCCTTCTCACGGAAAATAAAGAGAGAGGAGAGGCTCAAGGAAAACTTGCTTCCCAAACAGGAGTTTCTCATGGATTCAAAAAAACTTTTCTGGACAAAGTAGAAGGATCGGAGCTAAAATATCTTTGGGATCGGCACAAGTGGATTGCAAAAGACAAGACCGCTTTACAGAGAAAAATAGGAACAAAAAACAAGAGGGCTTGCGGAAGAAAAAATAGTAAGAGCAGAAAGAAAAAAGAAAATAGCAAAAACAGAGATAAAAAAGAAACAGAAAAATAAAGACAAGAACAAGAAGACAAAATCAGAAAGAAAAAACAAGAAAAGAAAACAGGGACAAAGAAATGAAAGAACAAAAGTGACAATAAAAAAGCAAATCCATAAAAAAGGAAAAGAAGTTACAGTTACAATAATAGACTAAAGAGAGCAACATTGTATAGAAAACAAAAAGAGAGAAGAATAGACAAAACAAATAAAAAAAGAAAAAAAAAGAGAGAGAACAAGATCGAAAAAAGAATTCGGGAAAAGTAGAAAAGAAAGGAATAAAAGATAAAGGAGAGAGAGAAGCATAAAAGGAAAAATCGGAGAAAGAGGCACGAGAGTCATAGAAAGAGAGAAAAAAGAAGAAAGAGAAAAATAACCAGAGAAGAAAAAAGAGAAAAAGTAGAAAACAGAATAAGAAAAAAAGGAATCGAAAGGAAAAAGAAATTCCAAAGAAAAGAAAGAAGACCCATCTCCGTCCAACAAAGAAAAACAGACAATACACGCAAGGAAAAGAGAAAAAAGGAAAAGAAAAACTAAGACAAGTAAATAAAACAAGAAGTATAGTAAGGAGAAAGAAAACAAGAAAAGAAACGAAAAAAAGAGAATGGATAAAAAAAGAAAAAGATGATTCAAAAAAATTAATAAGAAAAAAACAAGAAAACATAAGAAAGAAATTAAATAAGTATCGTATTATATAAATATTAAAAAAGAAACAAAAAGCCAAGTTAACTCAATTATACATATATATTTAGTTAGTTTAAATATAGAGAAAAATCGAAAGAAATCAATACAAAACCCAAGGAAGTAGACCGAGATGACTGCAACTTCTTAATAGATTCTTCTAACCTTAATCCAATGGAACTAACCCTATTATACACAAAAGACTACTTCAATTCACTGGAAACGATAGCATACCAAACCAAAAATTGAAAGTGAAAAAATCTAGATCAAGAAAGACGTGAAATTGAGAATAAAAAAAGAAAAAGCAAAGTTCCAGAAAGAGATGAACAACGAGAGAGGAAAAGAAAAAAAAGATGAGAGAAAAAAATACAAGAAAGAAAAAGAGAAAGAAAGAGTCGTAGGAAAAAGATAAAGGAGAGAGAGAGGAAAAGAGAATTACAGAGAAACCAGACAAAGAAAAAGGTACGGAAAGAAAAAATGACGTATCGAAAAAAGAAAAAGACCAACAATCCCCTGCTGGTCGATTAAGGAAAAGAGAGAAAAGAAAAAATAAGAGAGAAAAAACCAGAAGAACAAAAGCCGCAGAAAAAAAGAAAATTAAAAAGAGAAAATAAAGAAAACAAATATAAAAGAAAAAAACAGAAAGAGAACATACGGAAAAACAATAAGAAAAAACAAAAAGAAGAGACAAAAGAAAACAGAAATTAAGAAGCAAAATAAAAAAGAGAAAGAAGGTTTTGAAAATAGAGAGAACAAAAGAAAAATAGAAAAATTCCACAAAAACAAACAGAAAAAAAACAAAAGAAAGGATAAAAAAGAAAAAGAAAAGACAGGAAAAAAGAAAGAGAATAGAAAGAGACAAAAAAGAGAGTAAAACAAAAAAAAAGAATAAGAGAAGAAAGAAGGAAGACCATGGAAAGAGAGTTGTTTAGCATAAACTTGAATCTTTTTTGCTGACTTGCTTTCTATATAAATATGCATATCGACCATTGGGGACCTGCCAGAGACCACAACAAATGATTCGACCTAATTCAACTATGACAAGAAATCATTCCTGATGCATACTCGTCTCCATTCCATTGTTCTTAGTTCGAAACTTCCCTACGAATGTTGTCCTAGATCCCTAACTCAGCAGCTGCCCTTATCTCTGTGTGTGTCAGGTCCATACTTCTTAATCTTACAAGAAAGGAATAAAAAAACAAAAAAAAGGGGAAAGTAGAAAAAAGAGATAAAAGCAAAAAGTAGAGACAGAAAATCAGAGAAAGCAAAAAAAGATAGAGACAGAAAAGAAAAAATAGAAAGAAAAAAAGAAAGCAAGACCTCGAGGTCAAAAAGAAAAAAAGACAAAGACAGAAAAGCAACGAAAAAGAAAAACAAACAGACGAAGAGAGAAAAAAAAGAAAGCATCGACGATCCGCCAAAGAAAGCAAAACGCAGAGAAAAAACAAGAAAAAGATCAAGAAGAAAAAAGAAGAAGCAGCATAAAAAGAAAAATAGTAAAGAAGAACACAGACAGCAATAAAAAAAATAAAGTAGAAAATCCAAGAAACAATACTCAAGCATAACCAAGAAAAGAAAGATCCAAAGAGAAAAGAAAATTAAAAAGACAAAGAGGTAAAGAAAACAGAAAATAAACAAAGAGGAAAAAGGTAACAAGAGAATAAAAGAAAACAAAGATGTCAACAACAAAAAAGAAAAAACTGTTAAATTAATCCAAAGAACAAAAAAGAACTTTAATTCTATATAAAGAAAAATGAAATCAATTTTCTAAAATCACTAGAAAAAAAAACTCGAGAGCACATAGAGAAGGATGGAAATAAAAAGAAAATGAATTTTCTAGAAAAAGAAACAAAAAACCCGGCTCCAAAAGACCACCAAAGAAAAAAGAATACTCCAAAAATACAAAAGAAAGGGATTGAAATAAAAAAAATACTTTTCAAATAAATAAACTACCTAACCAATAAAAAAAACACCCTTTGTGCAGAAATTTAATGAGTTCACTTCAAAAAACCTAAATTTTAACAATTTTAGGAAGAAAATATCCACTTATTAGTAATTATTATATTTTATTGTAAAAATATTTTAATATTATATATAAGTATGCTTTTTCATTTAGTAAAAGTAATCAATATTAAGAATGTTTATTATTGTATTAATTAAAAAATATTCTAAATTAAGTAGAAAATTTAAGCACTGCACAAAAGAAAAGAATCAAAGAAAGAGAAAAAGAGAACAAATTCAAAAAAAACAAAAGATAAAAAGGAGATAAGTAGAAGAGATCAGACGCAATTACATATATAATAATAAAGCTAAATCACAAATAATTGGGTTCTACTCTTTTAAAGATAAAAAATACAAAAAAACATAGATAGAAAATCCCAAGGTCAAAAGGAAACTGTACAACAAAAAAATGGAAATTTCTAAAACAAAAGTAATAGAAAACGTTTACAAACAATGAAATCTACTAACCTAAAATGCAATATAGAAAAATCCAGGGTCGAACTACCAAATCAAATAGAAATCAACTACCGGAAACTCTGCCCTTTCGAAGAAATCCTAGAAGAATTCGCAAGCACCAAAGAAAAAAAAGAACAAACATAATAAAGAAAAAAAAATTAAAAATAAAAAAGAACAGAATCAAAACAAAACAAGATATAGTAAAGAATAAGTCAGAAGAAATAAAAAAAAACATAAAGAAACATTTTTGCTGACAGAAACCTGTCATTAACATCAAACTTAACCGATAAGAACAAATTACATACCAAAGACAAGAACTAGAACATAACCATCATCTAAGTACAAAAATATTAGAATCTCCGTAGTCTTTTGAAGAGTCAAATAAAGGTTCCCTTAAATACCTAAAGGAAATTTCTAATCTAGTTAATAAGAAATTCCATGTCTTGAAATCCTCCACCTGGAAGCTCCGAAACTACTTCATTTAAGAATTCAAAGTTCCTAGTCGAGACCAAACATAACAAATTAAAAACCCTTTCCATTTATATATATACATCCTGGATTCGTCAGTGATAATAAAAAGCAAAGAAACATAAAACTTAATAAAATAAAGTACCCAGAGTCCTCCTGCCTGCGGGCAGGGAAGAGCACACAATTAAAAAAAAATAATTATCTAGTCTTACTATTTTTCCAACTATACTCCAAACCTAGAATTTGTGAAATCATTTTAATCGATAATATCATGTTTGAAACCATTTAAACTACTAAAAACATAAATAGTTAGATATGCAAAGAATCCTAGAGGCTCTTGGAAGAGCCAAACAATAACGAATAAAGACAAAAGAAAAGGGGAAAAGAAAAAAGAAAAACAACAATAAAAGAAAAAAGAGAAGATTGGAAAGAATATAAGAAATAGAAAAAATATAGAGGAAAGAAAAGTAGAAGAACCAGAAAAAAAGAGGAAAAAAAAAGAAAAAAGAAAGGAAGAGAGAGAAAAAAATCAAAGAAGGAAAACAGGGAGAAGAGAGAAAAACAAAAAAGATAGCAAGAGAAAAGTATAAAAAAACAAGAATAGGAAGAAGAAAGAGAAGACAGAGAGAAAGAAAAAGAAGAACAGAAAAGAAAACAGACAGAGGAAAAAAGAAAAAGAAGTGGAATAAAAAGACAGGAGACAAACAAAAAAAGAATCAGAGAAGAAAAAGAGACATATACTAGAAAATTTCTTCGAATTCTGTACACACAAAGTTGGATTTCCCTCTAATCTAATAAAAAAGATTCATTGTATAGTAGCAAAAAATACATTCTGAAACAAGCAAGAAACATTTTGAAAGAGACCCATATAAAAAATAATAATATAAATACACAAATATAAAGAATATTGTCTGCTAAAAAACAATACAAAAACAAAACTAAATTGGATGTTTAAACAGGAATAATATTGAATTCTATCATATTTATGCCAATTTAAAACTTAATTACCAACGCAGCGAATACATTTGAGAGCATCAAAAATTTCTCACCGTTTAATTGTTAGTAAGTACAAGCCCAAAAGACAGGCAATTACTTCTTTAGTATTAAATATTATTATAAATTATATATAATATATTAAATTGAATATGAATAGTAAAACTTGAAAAGGAAAACCTGAGGGGGATGAATAAAGAAAAGACAAAGAGAAGAAGCAAAATAATTTAGACCTTCTCCAACAAACACATAAATCAAAGAAAAAGAAACCAAGAAATTAAATAAAAAAATAGAAAACAGGGAGATAAGCAAGAAAAGCAAATATAAATAATAAAAAAAAATAAATTCCGACCAAACAAAAGGACTATGAAACTATTTTCTCAAGCAATAGAAATTTATAAAAAAAAACAATTGCATAAAAAAAAAAAATTCTTTCAAAGGACTCCCTTCGGCAAACAAGCACGCCGCAAAGAAAGGAAAAATACACCAAATAAATCTACTCAAAGCCCTAATTTAGAAGAAAATTCTGCTTTTGAAAGTTATAATCGTAGGCCTGGAACTAATTTAAAGAAAAACCCAAAAGAAAAAAAACGCATCATTGCTAAGTTCTATATTCAAGGAGTTTATCAAAGCACATTACATTACAAAAACAACGTATAAAATAATACTTATAACACGAGCACTCTTTGAAAATAGAAATAATTGCTAGAACAAAAAGTTTGCAACAATATATGAATGGAGAAAACTATATAAATACAACCCCGAAATAAATAAATAAACAAGAAAGATACAGAAGGAAAAGTCGAAAAATCAAAGCGGAAAACAAAAGAAAGTAAACAAAAAAAAACAAATAAAAGAAAAAATAAATAATGTACATTGGCTTAGCCCTCTCTCTATAAACCTATCTAATGTTCGGGCCCAACCTACTAAGGAACATCTTTTCAGAAACATCTACCACAACACAAAGGAGAAGGGAGAAGATACCAGTAGATACACAAACAAATTTACAAAAACTATAAAACACCTCTAAATGGATAAAAAAATAAGAGTCTAACTCATAAATTTCAATATAAATGATATTACATTCTTTAAAAGGGCTCTAATCCATATCTACTCGATTCTCAATGCTACAAAAGCTTTCAAATATTAATGTTAGAAGAAACCGTTTTCTTATTAGTTATTATTAACTAAAACAAATTATTAGAAATAAAAATAATACAGAACAAATAGAAAGAAAACCTTATTTATAGATACAATTACTATAAAATAATTAGAATTTAAAAATAAATACACAGAATCTATATAAAATAGAATGCATGTAGGAAAATTATAAATCAATTTCGAAAATTACAACAAGAAGAGAAACTCCCTAAACTCCTTTAAAATTTAAATAAAGATTGCATTCTAAGAAAGAGACGACACAAAAAAAGCCATCTAAAAGAATAACAATAAGAGTCAAAGCAGCGAAAAGAAAAGAAGATTCAAAAAGAAAAAGCAAGACAAAGAAAACATAAAAAAATAAGAAAGTAAAAAGGATTTCCTCGGAACGAACCAGAAAAGGGACAGAGAGAAATAAAAGAAAAAGAGAAAAAAGGAATAGAGGGGAAAAAGAAATAAAAAAGAGAAGTCTTAAAGAAGAAAGTACAATAAAAAAACAAAAAGTAAAACTATTAAATCAACAAAGAAATCCACTCCACTTACTTTTTATTTTCATAAGTGTATTTCTATTGAAAAATTCTTTCTGAATATAGTATACTAGCAAATCCAGATAAAATGTAGATAGATTTTAAATTCTAAAATATTTAAGATACAAGTCTAGTTCTTAGAATATATGAAAATCAGAAAAGAAAAACCCAAAAACAGGAATAAGAAACCTCTTTCTAAAAAATTTGTTTTATTAAGAAAAGGGGACCCTAGTTGCAATCCCAAAGTCTTGGGAAAGGAATACTTTTAACGAAAACAAGTTCTTGTTTTCGTTGTCATTTAATTAAAAAAAAAAAACATGTCCAAAAAGGAATGGCAAAAAAGTAAGAAACAAATAAAAGCAAAAGCATAAAATGTAAAAGGAAGTAAAAAATCCCGCGCTATTCATATCCATAACTTTCAAAAAGAACACAGCCCAAAACCATACATTCAGATCTGCCTTATAATTTAATTTAGTATCTATTTTTCACTCCAGCAAAAGAAGCGACTTTTTAGTATTAAATTATAGTAGTAAAAAAAAGCTCCCAAGAGACAAAAGCTTCCGTCAAACAATACTATATAATACAACTAAAAAAAAAAAATGATAAAATTAGTGCAAAACAAGAAAAACCAGACGACAAATAAACACAAAATAGATATTATTTTAAAACTGATAACAACACTTTCCAAAAATAATTCAACTATTCATTTTTAAGTAATGGGACAAGCAAAGAACTAAAAATAAAAAAAGATTTTAATAAAGTATAGTTATAATTATAGTAAATCATAATATAAAAAAAGAAAATGGAAGAAAAACAAAAAGAATTAAAAAATAGAAAAAAATGTATCCCTGAAGTAGTCAAAAATAAAAACACAAGGAAAAGAAAAGCAATATTAATAATAAGAAAAATTTCAACATAGAAGAGAATCCGTCAAATAATCAAAAAACAAAAATGCTCAAAAATGGAAACTACGCGAGGACTCTGTCGCAAAGCCATGCTAAACGAAAGGATTCACCACTAGACCGGCCCGAAAATTCTTTAAAATTAAGAGAGGAGTCTAAGAGAAAAAAAAGAAAGATAGAAGAAGACAGAAAAAAAGACAGTAAGAAAAAGATAAAATAAGAAACAAGGAAAGAACAATTAAAGTACTCCAAAAGTACAAAAAACAAAGACCACGAACGAATGAAGGAAAGAAACAAGAAAGAACAAAAAAGACATACAAAAGAAGAATACAAAGAAAAAAGAAGAGAATGGACGGAAAAAAAAGAGATGAAAGAAAAAGAAGACAAAAAACAAGAAAGAAGAAGTGCCCGCGAAAAAGAAACAGAGAAGGAAAACAGAGAGAGTAGCTAGAAATAAAAGTAGAAAAAAAAAAGAAAGACTCCAAAACAACAATAAGAGAGAAGAAAAGAAATCCTCCTTCAAAAAGATGATCCAGAAATCCAAAGAATCGAAAAAGACGACACCGAAATGGCACGCCGAAAACAGAAAACTCGTAAAAAACTAAAAACCCTTGCTCGAAGCCTTCCCAATAAAAACAAAACCAAGAATTTCTCCAGATGAAATGAAATTAGATGAAAAACCATAGTACTGTAGAATTCACTGCTGAAAAACACCCCTTCCCCTCTGTATTAAAAAATAGAAAAAAAATAAAGAAGAACAAGAAAAGAGTTTAGAGAAAAGAAACTTCGGGGCACTTTGAATTCGAAAAAGGAATCAGTAGAGACACAAATTCAAAGCTCTTTTAAACTTTTATCTCGAATTATTCCACTCGTTCACTCTTTAAACTAATACTAAGCAGACTCTTCCTATTCACTCACTTAGAAAACTCTTACAAATCTAACTCATCAAAAGCAAACTCGTAAAACTCTTCCGAATGAAAGTGAAACTCCACCGCTCTCGAACTGGGCAAACTCTTATGGGAAATTTTAATTTGTAAAATAAGGGAGTCAACAGTAAGCAGAGAGAGGACAAACAATAAATAAAGAAAAAAGCAAAGACAATAAAGAACACGAACAGAGAAAAACAAGAAAACAAAAAGTAGAAATACACAAAAAAGAGAAAGAAGGAAAAGAAAAAGCACAAAAAGAAAAAAGAGAAACCAGGAGAGAGGAAAAAGAAAGAAGCAGAACAAGAACCGGAAGAAGAGAAAAAAGAAGAAACAAGAAAAAACCGTACCTATCTATATTCTAAATCTATCTATTCCAGGTCCCGTTCAGCTATTCTGGGACGGGAAATTTAGGACTCAAATTTCCTTATCTTTTTAGGGCTAGAACCCCACCTGACAACCGAGAGTAGATTTCCCATTCTTATACGATTTAATCCTTACTCGAATCCCCATGTATAGGAATTCCACTTATGAATACCTACTCGCTTTCCCAGATTCGCAGTCGAAAAACTGATTCCCCAAAACCTCCGGAATCGGAAGAGAAAGTCGTCTCCATCATTATCAAATTACTTCAAACACTCTTATCCGCCCTGCAACGAAAAGGAAGACGGAGAAAAATCCCCAAAAAGGGCCAAAAGAAAGACCACTCTTATGAAATAAGAAAAACAAAATTAGAGAGGAAAATAAAACAAAGAAGAAGGAGAGAGCAGAAATACAGGCAGAGAAAAAAAGAAACAGAGAAAAGAATCAGAGAAGAACAAGAAAACAAGTCTCAGAATCAAAGAAAAAGAAACAAGAAAGAGAAAAAACAATAAAAAGAGAAGGTAAAGAAAACAAAGAATCAGAGAAAGAATCAGGTCCGAGAAGAAGCTTCTCACAAAAAATTGTTCTAAAGGCACTTCAAATCTTGTAAAATTGCTTAGTTATTGCTTAGTGATTCATTATTGTTCGTTCAGAACACAATTAATTCGTTCGTTATTCCTGATTATATTTCTTTGCAGAATTAAAAATATAGGTAAGTTTTTTATTCCCAGATTGATCCTATTTCTGACTTCTGGATTCTGAATCGTGCCGAATTCAACAATATAGTTGAAATGATAGACTGAAGTATTGATCTGATCCTATTTTTGAACTTTGTTGGACTGGCCTTCCTTTTTCAGATCCTATTTCTTTGTGCTAGATTCCACAATTGATTAATTCTTAATCCGTTTTTCTTTGTTCACTGAGTGGTGGATCCTATTTCTATGCGGAAAAAGCAAGATCTGGAAGTTTTTGATTCTGAGTTATTGAACTCTTTGTTCACTATTCTACCATTTCTGAATTCCAGATTCGACAATAGAATTAAATTCTGCCTGATTGATGAATTTCTCAAACGAAGATTGACCTTCCTCTTTTTTGATCCTATTTCTTTCTCTTGAAATTGGAGAAGTGATTCGAACAGAGATTTACTTGTAACAGACTTCCTATTAGAATAGCCTTGGATCCTCCTTTACTTTTCCTCATTAACTCAACACAACTTCAAACAGTAAAAAAAACAAAGCCCTCTTTTTGCTAATCCAATCAAAAAGCAAAAATGTTGATCTTGCGGACTGGGACAACAACAACAAGGGGTGTAACAAAAAACGACAAACAAAGCAATAATAATAAATAGGGTTCTCACGGGTCCCTTGGCTAGTACAACAGTCTCGTTCTAAGGTCAAAAGCCCATCTCCACTTTGTTATAGGAGTTTCTAAAAAAGGATTTTTCTTCAAATGCTCCTAAATCATGGAACTTGACAGAAAATTTTGCCTTTCCTAGGCCCTGATCCCCGTGTGTCTCTTCTTCTTCCTCTTTGTGCAAAGGCGCAGAGGGGGCACGTCCTTTTTCCTAAGAAAAGCCGTTCCTTTTCTCACCCGACGAAAAAAACCCTAAATCCGATCCCGTAGACTCTTAGCGGAATTTAACTTGCCTGCTCGCCCGAATTGTATTGTAGAAAGGTCCGGCCGAAAGCATGTTGGAGTAGTCGAAAAGCTAGTTAGAGATATTCGAAAAAGGACTCTGCATTTTGCGAGTCCTTGCATCAGTTGCAAGAGTCGGCTCTAAAAGGAAAGTTTGGATATTAATAATAGCACGTTCTTTACCGAGGGTCCGCTGCTCTTTAAACTTCTCCAAGAGGTCAAAATAGAAATCCAGTCCAAAAAACCAAAAGATAGAGAGAAAGCGACTATTTACTAGAAAGGTTCTGAGAAACTTAAAACGATCACTTTCATTTTAGAAAAAAAAGCTTTCTTAAAAGATTTTTTAGAGGTATATAGCATAACAAGAGAGAATTGTCTGACAAACTCATTTCGTATTTGAATTTATACGGATGGAATTATGCAACTCACCACAATTACTCTCTTCCACAAGGACTTTACGCCTGAAACGGTAACTTTTCTTTTTGCTCTGCAAAGGGCGATTCTCGAGAATTCAATTTCCTGTCTGCATAGAGAAAACCCGACCTACCTATCTCGGGAAAAAGGTTAAGATAGAGATTTGCAGGATTTTTCCACGAAATCAAACCTCGGGATTGCGAGACATTTAAAAGTCTTCATGAAAGTGAAAAACTTAGTCAAAGACAGAGATTGGAAAATCCAAAAAAAGGAAGCAAAACTCAGGTTTACCCTTTGGTCCTAAAGAAATGTCCCACATTTATAAGTCCTACGGAACAACTCTATTGTTTGGATGATTGCTTTGATTTTCCACAAAACAACCAAAACAACTGCGGCTTGGAGTAGATAATGGAGCATCTTGTGTTTTTTTTCTATTTAACTTGTCTTTCTTGATTGACTCTTTTGACTCGACTTTCTCTCTCTAGGATTCCCTGCGGGCTCCGGCCTGGTACTCCGCTTCCTCCTATCTGGGTTTTCTCGGTTTCGTCCCCAGAAATGTTTTGATTGTGCACTGTCAAGGGAATCTAAAAACAATACCGCCTTTTTTTTTTCTAGATAGGAGATTTTCGCGATCGATAACTTTTGGCTTTTTACGGTTCCTTTATTATGCTAGAGATAGTAGTAAAGCCCTCCTTCACGTGAGTTTTGCAGTTTATCTAGGCTGTAGTGAGATCTAGACCCATAGTTCGGAGTGGGAGCTTTTCCTCGTTCGTAAAAGGCTCTTCCTCCGCAGGCTGGCTTCAATCAATCGAATTAATTTTATTATACAAATACACATGTGGGCTCCTGCGTCGTATTTCGAACTCATGCCTTTAATTTAAAATTACATAGGATTGATGCAGTGTTGGTAGGGTTTCAGATTCCGTCATCCGTTCCTATTCTCTTATATATAATAGTATAGACAGAATTCTCTCTTCCTTCACTGGTTCCTTATACTACTTGTTAAAATCTCTCGCCTTCCCTTTTCCCGGAGCTGGAGGGACTTTTGTATATAATATTCAAGATTCCGGCACATTTTACGACTCCATGTGCAAATTCAAAGTCGAGAACACTATATATTGGTCTATCGAAATGTCTAAGGTTCTGTATGAGTTCGAATAAACAAGACAAATAAAGACACTCTCCTGCTCCTTGATCGCAGGGGTTGGTTAGTATTTCTTGGATAGATTATCGTTATTAATATGTAACGTTTTCCTATCCTATGGATAGGCTCACTATCCCAGAACCCATATTTTCTATATAATATATTACTTTTTTCTTGGATTCGGTTCCAAAGCCGAATCCCCGTTCTCTGTTGCAAGGAGTTTGGGGACCTTTGAGGAAATGAGATCTCTTCCCGATTATTATGTTGTGTTGGACTTCCAAAAGTTTCCTCAGGGAGTATATTAAGGATTCATTAAATGATTTCCCTTAATGTTTGCTTATAAGTTCCCTGTCTCAACGTCTTCCTTACCTAATTTTTCTGGCTCTAAAGTAATTTGATGCTTCCTTGGGCGCACAATGACGGAGTCCTTGCCCCCGAATGGGGATAGTATTGGATGGATCAGAAAGGCTTCAGCTCAGAAATAAAATTTCCAACGTACGGCGTTCGTCATAAGAACAGGCAAGGTAGTTTTTCTGCTTATTAAAAACTGGTCAACGCAAACATTCCCTATTTCCGAGAGCTTTTCTTTTGGGGGGATTAGAAACTTTCTGGTCCTTCTGCAACATGGACATTTCACCTTCGCATCGTTTAAAGATTCATATTTTCTTTTGTTCTGTGTTTTGTGCTATAACTCTATTGCATTGTTAGGACAACTCTTTTTGGCATGACTCTTGGATGTAAAATTCGAATACGATATTGGCATACTTAGGATGGCTTAGCGATCTACTAGAGACTTCTATCTATCGAATAGGTTCTTTTGCTTTTAACCATACTGACTTTTCTTTCTGAATTCTACTCTTCTCTCTGTTTCGAGCTCTCCTTTTCTCTCTCTTTTTTTGATTGTTAGCTTAGTGCTACTATACCAATACTGAAGTCTTTCCTAGATTCTAGAGTGGTTTCTTTTTTTATCGAAGCTAAAATCTAGTCCCCATAATTAAAATGTAGAAATAGGATGTGCTCCCGTCCGTTGAAATTTACTTCCGGATTAAATCACATATGATCTTCAATGAAAAGTCGGGGCAGGGTGTCGTGGACTCCTTGGATTTCTTCCTACTTTTAGTTGTATTAACCATAGGATCTCATCTACTAGCATAATTTGTGGACGGTTCTTATTCCTATTTTATTTATTAGTCGGCTTTATCCTAGAAATGCAACTATGGTTGACCTTCATCGAAAAATAAAATATTACACATTGCTATTGACATGGAGCTTTTGGCGGAACAGGGACTTCCCCCCCGCAAGATTATAGGTGTTTAACTGTCTCATTAGTCCTACCATTTTGGTATGGCAGTGGAAAGTATTTCTTTACAGTTAGTGTATCCATAGATATCTTGGTCATGGGTTTATTTTCTTATTCTATAAAACACTTGCAATGGAAGATCCCGCTGGGGTATTTAAATATTCGAGTCTATTTCGTAGAACCTATTTCAGAATTTGAATCTCAGTATTAAGTGAAGGCAGAATTAGTTAAACAAAAACACGCTAACAGAATTCAAAATTGTCCGTTGGAACGAAATGAAAAATGTTTCCGCAGGTCAAATTTCGCAACAAGAAAAGACAAACTTAAAAAAAATCAAAGAAAGAAAAAAGTGTACCCCCTTACAAGATAGAAATGGTAATACCTACAACTGGATCCGAAATCTCTTTCTGTAAGAGCGGACGATCGAGCACCCGATTCCATTTTAGGTCTTTTTTAAAAAGAAGACCACATAGAAAGGGCTAAAAGCTTCTACCGAATGCCGGAGCGCAGAGATATATGGGCACGGCGAATGGCGTTTCCCTTTCAAGAAAACGAAACTTTCATAACAAACTTTTTATTTAGGAGGTCCTTGCGTTGAACAGCTAATATACTAAAGTAAAATAAGCAAATAATAAATTCGACAAGAATGCACGAGGAAATAGAAAATAAGTAGAAAAAGCAAGGAAAGAAAGGGGAGCCTTCTCTTCAGGGACAAAGAATCCATAAACAACATCCGCGTAGTGACATATCTTTTTCTATGAAGCCAACCCTAGAAGAGATCTACCATACTCATTTCGTTTAGAGAAACTCATAACGTTAGCGATAGGGGATTCACATGTGAAATTGTAAAGAATCCTGAATGTTACTACTAGATTCTACTCTGATAAAGGGGAAAGACAGGGGAACAGCTAGGATTTATCTATCTCGAAAAAGAGTAAAAGAATCCGAATGCGAAGTACGTGCCGTTAGTGGGGGTCCCTAACGATGCTAAAGCAAACGGCTAGAAACTAGGCCTAGAATCCCGGGCAGAATCCAAGATGAGATATAAGATGGGCATGTATTGAGCGGCTTAGAAAAACTGATTACCAAAAACCCTTGTCAAGGCGAGGCCTTGCATTGAGACAAAGAAGTATTACTTTTGGAAAGAGCAGATACATAATACTCTTTCTTGGCGCTGAGGCATGCTTCGCAATCACATTCTCTTGGATACAGAAGAGTGTGAATAAATAAACGAAAATATTCACGTAGTCGGGGAATAGCTTTTGGAATCTCGAATGGGAATAAGACACTAGGACAAGGCAAAGCTAGCAAGCATAGAGAACCAAGATTCTAACAAGTCCAAGATAGAGAACTCAGCATGAGAACAGAATGAAATGTAATTTACCAAGCGAACGGCAGAATTATAGTTTTCGGAAACTCAATAAATTCCCTTAGAACTTCGATTTTATAGAGGACAAAAAAGTCAGAGTCCACTCTTTCAAAAATAAATTATGTCTAATAAAGATAAAGAGTCCGGAAAAAGAAAAGAAAGAGGAAAGAAGACATTGAGACAGAAGAGTCTGTAAAGCTTTGAAGGGCCACTCCGAGGACTCCTTCTAAAACCAATAAAGAAACCGCGTTGTAGAATTTATATACTTCAATCCAACAACAACATAGCTGGGATGCGAACCTTCTGAACCAGACGAAAGAGCTCCCACTTTATTTCTTGTATACCAAACAAACAAACAAAGCTCTTACAACCTAAGAAAACAGAGGAAAGTTGTACTACTTAAAGTAGTTTGCTGTTGATAGGATAATGGGTCCTTATATCTTTGAAGAGGACAGAATACAATCGAAAAAAAAGACAATAGAGAATAAAGTATGGATAAGATGGGAGATCTCATAAGTAGATTTAATTTGAAACCTTTTTCGTGCGTTAGGTGTAACGCTGCGGTAAAAAAGTAGCATTAAGGTCAATTGCCGAGAGAAAAGACATACAAAGTAGAAGAATTCCCTTATTAAATAAAAAGTGGGGTTGAATAATTTTCTTTTTCCACCTGTCCGTCGAACCAGTGTCCTTTTATAGAACAAAGTGCGGATCAGGGATTTCAGAGGAACCTGGGGAATAGTTCTATTCTTTCTATTAATTGAATCTAGTTTTTGTAAAAAAAGAAGCGAACACATAAAGCCAGAAACAAGAAACACGTATACAAAAGAAAAGATAGAGGAAGGCCTTTCTCACTAAGGGAGAGTCAACGATAAGCCAAACAAAGACGCATTGAAGACTCTTATCAAACCAAGGGTACCCTGTTCCTTTTCTTTCGCACCTGGGTAAATTTACGAAACGAAGGCTTACACATCGATCACAAAAGGAAAGCCAAATAAGTATACAGCCAGAATCAACTGAGCGAGGCGAAGATTCAAAGTTACCATGATTTCCTAAATAAAAGAAAGGGGGCTAGCTTAACCTATAATTCTCCGGACCTGGGGAAAAAACATGGACATAAAGTGACTGCTCCAAGATAAAAAGAGCAACAAACTCTGCTTCATTCAGACGAATTATATATACCTTAGAAAGCAGCTCTAATGCAAAGAAATGTGAGAGGCCAAGTCAATAAGACCTAAAAGCATGTATAAATAGAAAGGGATAGGATTTATTTAGAAAGCAGCCCGTCCCCTCAACCCATAGCACTTACATTTTTGGATTATATATATAGGAAAAGGGGCAAGAGTCGGGAATCTAAGTCTGGGGAACCCTTGGATTAGAAGAATTTGATTCTTTTCAATTGAAGCAAAATGAGCGAGAGCGGAATCAAAGCAATCTGAGAAGCAAGAAAAGCTCACAGAAATAAAAATCGTAACAAGGGAGTAAAACCTGAGAGAGAGCCCAAAAGACTCTTCCGAAGCTACGATACTTAGTATTAGACCTTGTTAGAGATTAGGTGAAAAAGGCGTGAACAAAAAAAAATGGAAAAACTACATATAAGTAGAAAGATATATTTTACACCAACCAATCGAGAACAGATGTTATGAAAAATAAAAACAAATGGATAGATTAATACCGACTAAGGCCCGTCCACTGGTGAACTCTTTTTCTAGACATTCGAGCCGCTTTTCCAACACGCAGTCTTTCTTTTGCTACCATTTTATTTTTAAAAACCGTAATGAAATTCTGTTGGACCAAACGGAGTTAACCATGGAAGAAAGAAACTGATAGTGAAACTAATCCCATCTCCTTCCAATATAGTTAAATAAAGTATTGATAAAAGGTAAATTATAGAGAAGCTTTTTCAAACAAGAAAGAAAACCAGTCTTTGGTTGCTCAGAGAAAAAACAGAGTCAAACTAAAGAAAATTCGAGATAAATGGGTGAAGAAGTTTTTAATAATTGCATACGAGCAATTAGAAAAAGAAAGCTAGAGCAGTACACGTAACAGATATTTATTTTAATATGTTAACCATAAAAAATCTCGGAACCTGGAATTTTGATTCTAAACGAAGATGAAAGACCCGGCTGGATATTAGTTAAAGCACTGCATGGGTAGCTACGCACAGCGTCCAACATCCATTGCGTAAGGTTGAACTACTGGGGTTTCTAATTTCATCTATTTCCCATGCTTCCGTCTCTCAGTGTCAGTGCCAGCCCTGCGGAGTGCTTTCGTCGTTGGTGTTCTTTTCCATCTCAACGCATTTCACTGTTTCACTAGAAATTCTTTCTACCCCTACCGTACTCCAGCTTGTTAATTTCCGCCGTCTATAGACGCTTTACGCCCAAGCATTCCTTTATATCCTTTGTCTTATCGCGGCTGAGTTACCCGATGCTTATTCCTCAGATACCTTCATTTTTTTATGAGAAAATAAGTTCACGACCTTCTGGCCTTCCACTTCTTCACGGTATTGTTCCGTTAGATACTGGCTCCTAGCGAAGAATTCCCTCCCGCCACCTTCCCAGAGTAGTTTGAACCTTGTCTTTGTATTTTCTTCTTTGTCTGTCTCTCTTTTCTCCTTTTTCTCTGTATCTTTCTTCTTTTCTCTTTTTGGTTTTTCCTCGTTTGGCAGAATACTTTATATTCTTTTCTATTTTTTATTCTATTTCTTTCCCTTTTTCAGAAGTTTTCAAAAATCAATGACAATAAAAAAATTATGAAAAAAGACTAAAGTAGTCCCTCTGGAGCGCCATCACTATATTTTCAAATATAAGTTCCTAGTGTTTTTTCGGTTTTATTGTCGTGAAGTTACGGCTTATATTCCTAATCTCCTCTTATGTTTCGCAATCATTTCATAAGAACCGCTGTGGATAATCTCTCTCCTCTGTCTACCTGAGCTCTACTTCTATATTCGATTTATCGGTTCTTATTATGTGTGACCCCCCAACGAGGATGCGAGAAGCCTGTGATAGAAGTAGTTAACTAGACTTTCTTCGAAGGATTTCAATCTTGATGCCTCGCGATGTCTAAGTTACTTTTGTAGGGACGGGCTTAAATACCCCATCATAGCACTCCCAGTTCCATGAGGAACTTTTGAAATTTCCAGCTTTCCACCTATACGAATTGTTTGCGCGTAAATAGAAACGTTCTTCCCTCGTTTTGGGGTAAACCTCTCCTGCTTCACCCCTATTGGTGGGTGGGTTCAGGATATATGCAATGCTCTTTCTATAAAAGTCGAACTTCTGTCTCCGTCATGTAAGGCTATGCTACTCATTTATGGACCAAGTAGACGAAAGTTGAGAATGAAAGCTCTATTCGGGGAATTCTTATTGAATCTCTAAAAGAATTCCTACTTTCACGTCAATACCACGAGCTTTTTATTCATTTTCTTTAAATCATGAGGGGGTCTTGGGCAAGGCCAAATAGAAAAACTCACATTAGATTTAAGGATAATAAAGCTCGAACTGAGGACTTCCGCCATATTAAGGCGACACTCGACCGCCAATTTATATATCTTTCCCCTTCCCTGTCCGCATCGAGAATATAGAACTTACTAATCCTAAGTTAAAGGGTCGGTAAATTCAACGTCACTAGTCTTGAACAACTTGGAGCGGAGCCTTTTTTTTGCACTATTAGGATATAAGATAGGAAAATAACGATCCAAATCGGATTTAATTGTCAATTGTTTCTAAAAGAGATAAAATTGACTAGCGATTCTGAAAGAATTGGAGTTATATTTCTTTCTTATTTCATACTTCTTGTATACAAATTCTCCTTTTCTTAAGAACAGAGAAAAAAAAGATACAATGTTCGTCACTCCAAAAAAATAATAATGATAATTTTATCATTAACTAATTTAGTTTTGAAGGGATTTCCTAGTAATAGTAATGGAAATTCAAGGCTTACCGAAACAGATTTTATAATTTGCTATTTTCTTGCTTAGAAGACAAAAATTGCCCAACACGGAAAGGGTGAATCGACAGAGGAGTCCAACTATATTTCATTGTTAAAATCTGTGTTATATATTTAAAATAGGTAAACCTTTTTGCTTTTTTATGTACATGCCGAATCCTCGAACCCCGGAAACAAAATGGCGGGAGCAAACAGTTCATCACGAAAGAAAGGGTTTACTAAGCTAGGATTACTAACTAATCTAAATCAGTCACAAGTCTAGTTGGATCGAAAACACTATACTATATAGAATAGAACTGTCTTTTTTGTAAACCTACCCCGAGATTCCTTTGTGCTTTTATGAAATCAACCTAATTTAATAGATATCTACTCAACACAACATGGATCAGTAAAAGGATCTCGGAAATCCGCAAAGTAAGAAAGCCCGGATTTTTTTATTTTCCTTTGAAGAATGCATAACTGCATGGATAACTTCACACTAGCCCGTAAATTTGGGATCCAATTCAAGAGGGCTCGGGAAGTAATTAAGGATTGATTCATAAAAAATAAAAGGTGCGGAAGCACCTATAGGAAGAAGAAAAACCGAAGATTTTCTATAGTACTTTTGTTTTGATCAAAAATAAATATGATTGATTTCGTACCCTTCGTTCAAAAGATCTCTTGTTCTTATTATATGATCCTGGTTGGATTCACTTATGTTTGGTAAAGAGAATAATCTTCTCCAAGGAGAAGACTCAAAAATGGAAAGTGCTCCGTTGGAAGATAAAAACATAACTAATGGAAGATAAAAACATAACTAAAAGGATCCTAGTTACTCTTCAGACAGAGTATGAAAAAGAAAGGGGACTCTCGGACGCGGAAAGAGCATTTTATGAATTCGAAAGAATTAAACAGAGGGCGGAAAACCTTACGTAGAGTTCTTTAGCATGACAGTAAGGGTGGTGGTATTTATCAACTTTTCTACTAGCACTCCCCCCAAAACCCATTAAATAAAGTTCCAGAGTACGATTAAGCTATGGATTTGAAATCACTACTTAATATACCCGGTATTTGCTATAATTCACAAAAATATTCTGTAATATTCGTAAGATGGAGAAGGTAAAGATTTATCTGGTCTAATATATTAAATTATTAGAGGAATTCTAGATGCTGTTGGAGTAAAGGATCGTAAACAAGAGCGTTTTAGTGTGTTGTAGATTCACTTGTATTATTTATTATTTAATGATGCCATGTGAATCCGTTAGAAACATATGGAGTGTATAGCTAATTCAATAACGAAAGGTTCATACGGGGACTAGGGCAGATTGCCCTGAAACAAAAGATCCTTCTTTTAAAAGAATTTTCTTCGGAACTTTTATATACCCAAGATTCCATATTGAAGAATTTTCGAGGTTTTCTCTTATTCTTTGTCTGTGTCAACAAACAATGCGAAATACCCCATTTCCGGGTTAAATAGCAATGATTCAAAGTACTTTTTGAGAAGAAACTCAAGGACTCTGTCGTATGGATATGTAAAATACAGGATTAGAAATTCTATCAGGAAAGGGAGAGAACTATTCTATTTAAAGTGAGTAAACAGAATTCCATACTCGACTTCATAAATATATATATTTATAATTTTTCGAAAAATGGCTTAAAGGGAAATCTTTCATATCCACCCTATATTATGGGGTTGAAAAGCCAAAATAAGTAATTCTAGCCTTTACATTCTATCTAATATAAAAAGAAAAAGAATTTTCAATTTCCTTGCACGCTCATATCACATCGAGGTACTGCAGAATTAAAAAAACATAAAAATCCGATACAATTTATCATAAGTGATTAGTTAACATATTGTTTAATCTGAAAATTATAGGTTTATCAAATCCTATCGAGCCATGCAAAAAATTCAACAACAGAAAGAAACAAATCCACTTTCTGTTTTACGTAAAGCAATATGTAAAGTAATTCCAAAGATAGCAGTAAAAGCAAGATGGACGGGTAAAAAGAGCAACTCAATTTAAATAGGATTCGCACAAAGAAAAGCACTTGAAATCCGTTAGTTATTAGCGACATCCTGAAAACCTATGAGTCGAAATATGGCTTTCAAATTAAGTTCCTAATTGATAGATGTTGCCTAGGGACGTGGCGATACCGTACGCTAAAAGGCGAATATTCTAAAAATGGCAGAGGCAAAAAGAGCTTTTGCACATTCACGAGCAGGATTTATGCATATTGACCGGAAAAGAATCAAGAGAAAAAGTAAAATCAGAATTGATCAATAGATTTATTGAAACAAAAAAAAAGCAAACAAACGAAAGATCAAACATAAATCCTAGATCAACCAAGCTCTTAAAAAAAAACCTCAAGTAAATCCCAGGGAATAAAGTTTGATCTCGATTCTATTTCCTTCCAAGAAGCAGAAATTCTACACAATTAGAATTTTTGAAATAGAATGCAGTTACGAATTTATGATATAGCATGTACAGAATGAAACTTCATTCTCAATTCTACGAGATTTTTTATGAAAGCCTCTTTGCTTCTCTTCAATAAAAGTTTACTTTTCCTAAAATTTATCCTCATTTTTCTTCTGATTTATTAACTCAACCTTTAATCAAAAAGATAAACCTTAGTTATATTTCATCTCTTCAAAAAATTTAGTAATGAGCATAACCGCCTTCTTGTTTTTATGGAAAGAAGAACCTAGGATTAGTTTTTCGGGAAATTTTCAAACGAACAATTTCTTATTTTACTATGCTTAACTCTTTGTATTCCTTTATCCATAGAGTACATGGAATGTACAGAAATGGTTATAACATAGTTTTTTTTATTCGTATTAACGGCTACTCCAAGAAGAATGTGCTAATAATTTAATAACTATTTTTGTAACTCCAAAATGTTTTATTTATGCACCTGGATATACTACACGATCTAATAAAGTTATTATAAAATATTTACTCACGAGGCGGGGCATGCTCCTCCATTCTGGTTTATGGTTTCTATTGACTATATGGTTCCCACGGGGGAGACATCGAGCTTCAAGAAATATTAAATAATCTTATCAATACAAATTCTCCGGGAATTTCAATTGCATTTATATTCTATTACTCTAGAAATTGGAACTTCAAGCTTTCCTGAACCCCTTTTCATCTATGGACTCTTGACGCATACAAAGGAGTGTGGTTCGTTCAAGAAATTCCCACTTTTCTAGTTATCTCTGAGATGTTTGGATTTTTCAAAACTCCACAGACATGCAGAACAGAAATACTATTTCTACTCGAAATAAGACAGAATCTTTCCTTATTTTTTTAATAACAATTAAGGTGAAGCGGGATTAAAACGACGAATCCATTTATAGTAAACGGACTTATTTTGCAAGTTCGTTATTACGAGTAGTTCCTACAAGGGCTCGGACTAATGGCGTAGATTATCGATATGAGTACTACATACATGGTTGGTTCTCATCTTTTAGAGACTAAGAGTGTAGCACCCATCAACAAAAGGATCACCTTAAGATGCTCAGTGGTTATTGAGAATAAATTCAATAAGATAGTTCTATTTCTTAATCTTTATTACTTGTTCCTAAAAAACCCAGGTCAAAATAGTGAACAAAATTCGTCATTAACAACCACGGATGAAGGATTCATCAAAAAGTTAAGTATTAGTAATTTTTTTTTGAAATCGAAGGAATTCGTTTTTATATATACGCGAGGAAGAAGGAACTTCTCTTATCACTTAGGAACCCTGTGAAATGAAAGTCTAATGCATGGTTTTGAAAAATGAGGAATCCTCTTTTTGAATATAACTTCTCAGGTCGTCGCTGTTACTTCGGAAGTAACTGCTTTAGTCACTTAAATTTTCCGTATTCCTTTTTATTTCTCAGCAAAAGAATGACATCTTCTTCTGGAAATCTTAGCCATACTAAGAATAATATAAAGAAATACCCTTGCTATTACTCAAGCAAGCATGGAACGTATGCTTGTTTATTCGTCCATAGGTCAAATAAGATATGTCATTACTGGAATAATTACAAAAGACTTGCTTGATGGATGTATGAGCATACTAACTTAGATGTTGTTCTGTATTTCCATGAATTTAGGAATTTTTGCTTACATTGTATTATTTGGTCTACGTACTAAAGCGAATAACATTCGATATTATGCAGCATTGTAATTATATACGAAAGATCTTTTTTGGTTCTCCGTTTAGCCCCTTGTTTCGTATCTCTAGAGAGTCTCCGTGAGCAGGTTTTTGTAAAACTCTATTTATTTTGATGTGGATGACAAGCCTATATTTCTCGGTTTTAATAAGACTCCTTGCACGCGTTCTTTATGCTATATATAAAAAATGGTTGAACAAAACTAAGAAAACACTCCTAATTATAAAAGATTTTCTTTAAGGTAAAACACAATTTTATCGAATTGAATATGAATGTATATGTGATAGCATCTAATATACCAGAAATATCTATGAATCTCTAAAGAGACCTTTTTTTAGGTCTGCTTGTTAGTTTAAGATCTCTTTTCCCAACTGGAATTAACGAATTCAAAGAAGAAGGAGAAATTTTTTATGGTAAAAAATTCATTCATTTTGGTTATTTTGCAAAAATAAAACATAAGAAACAGAGAGTCTATTGAATTTTTACTACTAAGATTAAGTAAACTTACTTCGTATTTAAAATTACACAAAAAGACTATTCGTTTTAAAGAGGTTTGCAGAAAAACTTTGGAAAATGTGAATGACTGCAGGTTTATTTGTTAAAAAATAGAAAATGTTATAAAGAATTAATAGATATTCGAGAGATAAAAACTCGTTAACTTGAAGAAAGCCTAATAACATTTGCACTTTTTTTATTCCTTTTCATTTTGATAAACTCTTCTTTTTACGTCCAAATAATGTATGAAAGAATGACTCGGGAAAAACTTATGATTGACCAATTATAAAAAAAGAACCTCAGGATAATAAATACGGGCCCCAACCACCCACCAATGCAAGGCATTTTCGGTCGATCGTTACTCTCAACATAAAAAATGTTATCGACTGTGAAACAATATTGGATTATTTACATAAGACATGGAGAATCGAATAATTATAAAATACTTTTATAATATAACGCGTTGGGGTTATTTAGTAATTATATTCACAGACGCAATAACTGTAAACGCAACTGAATGGCGAGACAATATCCAAATCCCTAAAATAGCTATATATAAGAACTATTACGTTGAAATTAAATCGTATCACTTCTCATTTATTATGGTTTAGCCTTCAAATATTGGAGCACAGACCCCTCTATTTTTTAGAGAACGATATGACCTATTAAAAGTTACTACCGGTATGCGTATAATGCATAATTACTCTCGTAACAGAGAAATAGTCATCGATTTATCTCGCGGTTAGGTAAATAAATGTTTGGAATTTTGCGATTATTTTTAAATCGGCATTACTGAATATCAAGAATTTATTACAAGAAATCTTTTTTTTAAGAATGAGTTGAAGACATAGGCATTATTTGAGCAAAAGAAGCATTAAATTGAAATTTATCAGGCCCGGTACTACGCGCTTTCGGAATAGAATGGGCTCATAGGTCGTTATAAGTGTTATGACAAATTTAATGGGGAAGTTTACAAGCAAAAAGAGAGGAATTAATTATTTCGTTATTTAGTACAAATAGGTGAAATGACAGAATTTGTAAAAATTCTTTAACAGCCCACAGAAGGAGTTCTAAAAGGGTCGTATGAAAATTTAGAATTTTTAAAAAATAGTTTTAACTATAGATTTATTAGTAAAAATCTTCTCCGAAAGTTGAATTGTTCAAGCAAGAACTTTATGTAAAAGTCAAACCACCAAAAGAAAGTTGGCAATCTTTCATTAAAGTGTTTTTCTTGAAGATAGAAAATTTGATCGCCAGGTTTTATCGACTTACAAATTCTCCCTCAGTTAATTTTAAAAATAAAATTGACTGATATTATGACGATACTGGGTAGCATAGATGTCGTTATGAGAGAAATTGATCGTTGAAATGATAATGAATACAACAGAACTACAAGCTATTTATTCTTTTTCCGGATTTAAATCCTTGTAGGGGAAAACTTATCCCTATTTTAATTCTTGTATTAAGAAACATTAAGTGTACTAGTAAATGTTTGGTTAGAAAGAGAAATATCTACAGGAATACAACGTATTGGGCTTAAATATGCAAGGCCCCTTGGAATTCTGCAAGCTCTAGAAGATGGGACAAAATTACTTTTCAAAAAGAATTTTCCAGGATATGATCAAATAATAAATATTCTTTTTTAGGTGAATTTAGGGTTGTTGCTCAATTAATTATGAAATACCACTAACTTGTATATTATCAATACCTCTACGTGTAATTCGGTAAGTTTCTATATTTCTTGCTAGAAAAAAGTACAATATCTATTTTTATTCGTTGTCGGAGTGAAAACTAAACTGGATAGTTAAATGAAGTGAAATTATATGGCTTCATAATTTGCTATTAAAGCTACTCATCTCATTTTCTATGTATAAGAATTAAGTCAAAAGAAACCTTATTCTGTTTATTTTACCCCCAAATTCTATTGATTAATTAGTAATTATGGTTTAAAACGAATTCAAAAGAGCAATCCCTTGGTTTTTACTACTATATGACTATTTACTACCATGGATGACTTACTGGGGGATTCAAAAAATAATGAGTGGATGGTTAGCAAAACTAAGATACACAAAGGATTAGTAAAGGAGGTTAGATAACCTATCTTAGAGGGTATTTATACTAAAGTAATTCGAATCGAAGCTTTAAGTTGGTCGAAATTTTTAAGAAATACTTTCCTAGATTTTGGTCCAGAGTATCTCCTATTCACTAATTAAGTTAAGTAAATAATTATCAAAAACGAAGAAATCTTTTGTTGTAGTAATGCCGCCCTCCCTTATTTCCGGAAAAAGTAGAATAGGAACGAAAAAAGTGGAAAAATTCAAATTGCAAAAAGGAATCAAGATCAAAAATGTTAAAAGGTCCTTAGCATTTTTTGTGACCTATGGAAGAGCCTTATGAAGTAAAATTTTCATGTAAGGTTCTGTAATAGCAACTGGAACTGCGATGTTATCGCCGATTAGGATTATTTAACAAAGCACAGTTGGTATAGTGGAAGCGCAGTCAAAATATGTTTTTAAGGATAGAATTTGTGACGTCAATCTATAGGATTTATCGTTTTTTAATTTCTTCTTTAGCCGAGTATAAAGATTATACTTGAAGCAGAAGAGAAATTAGTGGCGGGTTATTAAATTAAATATTTAGGTATAAAGTTTGTTTTACGTTGCTTCTACTGTTTTTTGCATTATTTGTAAGAGTTTTTTACTTAGGGAAGTTGGACTCTTTTTATTCCCCATATATTTGTTTCTGAAATAAATAAAAGAAGTCAAGTTTTTGGAATAATAAATAATAGGTGTCTTTATTACATTAGCGAAAATTTATTTTTCTTGTTCATTTCTATTGCAACAATATGGACTTTATCGAGATTGAGGATCGCCAACAACTATTAAATCTTGGGTAAAAATACCTATAATAATCTATTATTAACGACTTCGTCTTAACTTTTTCGATCTTCCAAATTTGTCTTAAACAAGACAAAGAAATAAATATCAAATTATTTATAGATTTCCCTACGCTAATTAAGTTCTAGAATTCTGATTAACAAACAATATGAGCTATCAGGTATATCGGTTAAGGTTTTATGATTACTTTGTCCTATGCAAATTGTTTAACTGTAACTATTCAATACTCCTAAATGCATTGCATCGGAACATTTCCGGGGCCGAATACATTGATAAATGCATTGCTTTTGAAGTATGTATTCGTGAGTGTCCTATATACGGGAAATGAGGAGCTGTTATTTCAAAGAAATTATTATTTAATTGCATTATTAATTTATATATTTTATGGTAATTATGTTGAACATATTGTTTATTAATAACTGAAGTATCTATTTATGATCATTACGAATTGAATTATAATTCAATTTCTTTAGGTTGATTTTAGGTGTCTATAACAATAAAAGGCAATTACACAACTCAGATAATTTTGTCGAATTCACCTCAAAAAGATCTACAAAATTCTTGCATTTCTCAATCCCTTTGGAATCTAAAGGAATAGAGTTTTTGCTTGTTCAAGATAAATGAGTGATTGGTTGTCGAGAATCGTGGTTCGTTTGGGTTGCAATTTTTTTGCTTTTCAAATAATGATTGAAAATATAGAAAAAAACTTTGTTTTTGAGAATAAGAGTAGACCAATAAAAAGAATCATTTGCTTTGACTATGATTCTTATAATTACTTATTAATTTAATATAATGTATTAGATAAATTTCCGATCTCTATTCAACTAAGGAAGTTTTTTCCTTTCTTTACCCAGTTCATTTTCTTTATTCTTATTTGTTTACTTAATATTTATGGAGTCTTTCTTTTTTTACTTTACCGAAGAAACTGTTCTTCAAATGGATTTCTTAGGAATTATCGTTTAATTTAATAAGGACGCATGTTCCTAAACTACGCCAATTGCTCTATTATTTCATTTTATTCAAACCATACTAGTAGTTCTTTATTAGTTTTAGCTACAGAGGCGAAAAATTACTATCAAGCCCAATCAAAAAAATATTAAATTTTTATAAAATAATATTGACATAGCAGTTGGTTAGAATCTTTCCTTATTTAGGTGTTTATTTAAATTCTTGCTCTTGCTGTTAGTGTATACTCTATTCTTTTTGTTCTTTGTATCAATTTATTAATAGGAAGCTCTTGTATTATAAATTTTTCGGATTTGTGTAGTTATTTTTAGATTAATGAACTATTATTTTAACTATAAAAATTTAGCAAAATCTATTGCATTTTGAATCGATAGGGGAATCATTTTGTTTATATATTAGTCAAACTTCTTGTTAGATTGTTAGAACAATCTTTTCTTCTTCTTTTGTTCTGCTCCCGGTCTTTCTTTTTCTTCTCCTATCTTCTGTCACTCATTTTTGTTTAATTCTTTAAAATTTACGTCCCTGATGCCGTAAGCTCCTCTCTTTCTTTTACACGTGCGCCATTCTATCTAGACTTCATTCTTTTCATCTTTCTATGGGCCGTTTGCTCTGGTAGTTTGTCAATTGGAAATTTCCGCCAAGCACGCTTCGATTTCCATTCCAGGGGCGGGGATCTTTCTATATTCTGTCATTCTTCTATTTATTATGTCTATACTGGTTTTCTATTGATTGTAATATTTGAAAAGAAGGAATCCTTTGTTATATAATATTTTTTTGGAACATATTTTGTGTAATTTTTAGAATTAGGGACTATTTCTCTCTTCTTTAAAGGTTTTATATTTATAAATATTTTTTTATAAAGAGGGACTTGCTCATCAAAAGAAATTCTAAAAATCTTAAATAAATCATTGTACTTTTATATTTTTTTGTTGATTTATTTTCTTTGATTCTTTAAATTATTAAAAAATCGTTAACGTGAAAATTTTCGATTCCATTACATTTATTTTTGAATTGTTTTATTTATTTACCGATAAATTTATTGTTGTATTAGGTAATACATATTATGTAAAAATTGTTTGAGAAATAAAAAATATGGATAATACACTTCTTAACTTTTATTATTGTTATTAATAATTCTTTATTATAAGGATTTCAAGCTTTCCACAAAATAACTTACAGTTTACAACAAGGATGATTTCCTAAATTTTTATATTTTAAAATATAAAACTAAAATTTATAATATTACTATAAAATTATATTATTAATTATAATTGTATAAAAAATAATTAGGGTTTTCTTTCTATAAAATTATTAAAAATAATAAATAAATGAAAACTTTTTTTAACTATATTTATGATCTTTCACTTATGATACTTATGATTGGTTGTCTAATTTTTGATTTTTCTATATTCTAACCTAACTACTTTCTTCCCTCTTCTTTTCCATTTCTTTCTCTATCTCGTTTTTTCTTTTGCTTTTTACTTCTTGATCCTTTCTTTTTTGTTGTTATTGCTCTATGTTTTTGGTTGCTTGTTAATTATTTATGTATTCTTTTTATGTATTTGTGTCTTTCCTTTAAAATCCTTCTAGGCTACTGGTTTGTTTTTATCTTTATACGAGTAGCCATATTTAATTCAAAATATATAAGAAAAGACAAATAAGTTGTCTTATTCAAAGCTTCAAGACATCTTTCTTTCCTATTTCAAACCCCAGCGCACCCTTCTTATATATTATGAAAATGAACACATTTTCTTAAGCCAAAAAGACTGAGCAGAAGAAAGGTTCCAGGGACACTTCTAGAAACATATCTTGCGAGGACGGGGGTGGAGCCTGTAGCTCAGATGCTTAAAGCATGTGGCGACGAACTATGATGTCGAGAATTCCAATCCTTCCTTGTTCACAAGCGGACCAAAAGGGAATTTCCCTCTTAAGGTAGAAAAAGCATGCTCGAGATATCCAGACAGTAGATCAAAAACTATGGAACTTGAGTTAGAGTCTTTGGAATGGCTTTTACTTTTTATTTATGGAAATTAGAATGCTCGTTCATCTGAAAATTCTGAATTAGCTAGTTGGAAATAGACCCTAGGTTGTGGAGCAAAAGATTATCTCTACAAGATATTGCTTTTTTTTATAGTAAAAAAAGGTATAGGATGAGATAAAAATAAAAAACAGGAAATCCTTGTCCTATTCTTAACGGTCAAAGTGAGCCTCTTTTTCTATTTTATTGTGAATTCATTAATTTAGACTAAATCAAATTTCTCTTTGTAGGATACGAACCTAAGATCCATCGATTAACTAACAATCGCTCTACTACTAACTAAGGAACAACAAGAGATTAAATCTTCTAAAGTACAATTTCCGTTCGAACCAATACAAGCTCGAACCCTTCTTCGTCACTCCTAAAACTTCTTTGTAACAGCCTCCTTCTATGCCCCTCTCAAAGTAGCTCTATTTCATTATATCAATATCTACTATTCTTATCCCCTTACATTAATGCCGTTTCTAGTCTATTTATTTATTTATGAAAAATACAAAAAGGTTTCTTAGAAAAACATGTTTAACACATTTTAGATAGTATATAGTATATATTAAGGAAAAGGAAGACTCAAATGGAATGTGCGATCTGAATATTTTTTTTTCATATAATACCCTATATTTATTCTTATTTCAATAGTAGATATAGATGTATAAGGAAACAATTATCTTTGTTTGTATTAAATCAATACCTATTCATACACACTAAATCTTCTAATTGATAATTAGGCCAAAGGGAGAACTTTAATGAAATTAAAGAATTTTCTTTTCTAATCCTAGGACGAAGCTTGTTTGCTGTTTTTTCTGTTCTTTACCTTTCTTAAAAATGCAATTGCTATTTTTCTCATTTCGATATCAATGAAATTAGAATTTTTAATTTATTACGGCGTCTAAACGCGACAATATTTTCAGGAATTAGAAAATCAACATGTTTTTTTTAATATATCTTTTTATCTTTTTTGAGTATTTGTTTCTTACTTTTTTTCAATCGGCGAAGTATTTATGGTTTGATATATCAAAAATTGTCCGTCAATTTTTTTCAAACAGACGAAAAGATTCCATAACCAATATTGCCTAGTTGAGAAATTTTGCATAAATTAGACTGCTTGAAATCATTACATCCAAATAAATTTCTAAGGATAATACAAAAATTTCATCTATCTGTGTAAGCAGAAGACAATGTGCATCAATATTATTCATGCATTAAAAGTTTTAATCTATAATAAACAAGATTTTCGAAAAGTGCAAGAAAAAGATGAACGCGTGCTAGATAGGTATTAAAGACCTTAAGTAAAGCGGAGTCTAGGTAGAATACCGAAACTAATTAAATCCAAGAAAAAAGGGCCAGAACTGAATTAAAAAATATTTTTCGGTGTCGAATAAAACGAAATCGTATCGCCGTTAAACTAATTGGGACATAACTCAGATTAAAGAAAAATAGGAAGAAAGCACAACTATAAAGTTAATAAAAAGAATTCACTTAGTACAAAATTGAAATTGAGAAACAACAAAATTTATTAAAAGTTTCTAGGTTGTCTAACTTAAATTAAATGTTGACAAATAAGAATACTTAATTTAATAAATATTTTTTAAACTTTTGGGGATTTTATTGGCATGTTTAAGATAGGGTAAGAGTCTCGAGGAATAAATTTTATTTTCTTTTATGAAAAGAGCTTTTTTTGTTTAGAAAAAAGCTTAAAACTCGCTAAAACAGCTAGGACAAAGTGATCCTTAAAAGTTGGATAATGGGGGAGAGAGATAGAATCCTCTGCAGTAACACAAAGAACCTTCCTTATAGTTTACATATTACATGTATCCTAACTTTTTCCCTACGTAAACGTCCTTGGTTTACGAATCGTAAGAGAGCTAAAAAGCTCTAACAAAAGGACCAAAATGCTTATGAGTGGTCAAATTAAAAAGTTAAGATTATTTACTTACAGAAATATGTTGTTCTTAGAAAGGTATTTTTATAGTATTAAAATCGGGGGTGTTTCCCAGGATACAACATTAAAGAACTTGAGTCTAGATTATATCATAACATAATATATAGAAAGTAAGAATTTTTAAAAATGTGCTAAAAATTTCAGAAAGAGATTCGATGAACGTAGAAGAAAGGCTCGTTTATATGATTGTGCGGGATCTTAGTCTAAGAGGAAAGGAGAATAATCAAATATACTACTTACTGTAAAAAGAATATATATATATATTATGAGGAGTAGATAGAAAAGCCGTCTTTATACATTTAATACAGTTTTTAATAATTATAATTCAATAATATGTTTTAGGCAGAACTGGTTAGTATAAGTATAAAAAATATTACTGTCCCAATAAATATTAGACAGGATTTACGTTATTAATTATGTTAAAAATTATGTTAAATTAGATCTTTTATTTTCCTCAAAAACTTTGGTGGATATATGAACATTTTAACTTTATATTTTATAGAATAAAATTTGAAAAAAAAAGTTGCTACTGTTATTTGTAAATCAAGTTCCTTAAAGGTCAATGCGACGTCCTTGAAATCAGAGGAACAAAAGATTGTAGACCTAATAAACGGAAACAAAAACGAGGACTTATATTTCCTAACAATTTTAAAGGATATTCTCGTTTTAAATTCTTTTAAATGTACTTAAAAAGGGAGCGTAGAATTAAGAGTAATAGGCATTTCAGGGAAAACACAGGTAACAATTAATTATAATGTAAGCGTAAGTAAGTAAGTAAAGAAGCTTTTTTACAGTGATTATTTTTTAAAGAAAAAAACTTTAGATATTGAAGTAAAAGTTTTCTTTCTGGATCAAGAATAAATTAAAATTAATGAACAGTAAGCAAAGTCAGGTGATAAAGATAAAATTAGCTATGATTCATGGAATGGTAAGAATAAGAAAGCTACTGCATGCAAAAAAAGTAATTTAAGAGCCTAGTAGTCATAGTAGTTCGATATTATATGATGTAATACATAATTAAGTATAAAACACTAGCAAAGGTCTATCTGGTATCTGGTATTGACCCAAAAATCAAGGTTGACTTCGTATATAAAGCCCATCGAATTCTACTCCACCCCAATAGCCGAGTAAATCTAATATTTGCATCTTTCCTTTATTATTTTACTTTTAATTATCAATTAGAATTTGTGACCCTAGCAGCTATGCTCAAACGTAGTTCCAAGTGTTTTTTGGTTAATACAGCGGAGCAAAGGACTCCGAATTAGAAATCCACTTAGTCCCAAGTATCTAAGATTCAACTAGACTAGAGAAGTTCATTCTGGAAAAATCTTCTGGCAAGGATTACCGAGAATCGATATAAATATTGTTTCTCTAATACTTTCTTTCCATAAAATTAAAAATACCGAAACTTTTCTTTTTTTTACCTAGAAGGGATCCTCTCTAAAGAATCTCGCGAATTCTACAACAATGCAATGAATTATATACGCAATTACCTTTACTACTTTTTAATCTATTCTATTTGATATAGATCTTTCTATACGCAATGACAAAACTTCCGTCTTACCGAAGAGCCAAACTTTTTGTAAGACTGATAAATTCTTCTCATCTTATCTTCAATCTGACCTTTTAAACTGCAACCCCCTTTTTATCTAGAAAGAATCTTCTCTTTTTAGTAAAAGCTAGCCCATTGTGCGAAAGAGATCAGAAATAACCACCTTAATCTCTCCATAGTTAACTAATTAAAGGAATCATAACTACTACGTATTTTTTGACTCTGACTAGTTAGTGTAGTTATAGAAATGCCATATGTTTTTCCATAAATAAATCTTGCTTTAAATGGATTTTTCACTCCTTGCCCTTGCAAAAAACTAACAATTTACATTGGAACTTTCTATACTATACGCAATTACTTAAAAGGGCACTTTTTGAATATTGACTTCTTAGATATGTACACTTCATAGTAGAGTATTAAAGGAGGTAAAGGTAGAATAGAGTTCACATCACTTTCTTTATATAGATTTATATTTATATGCAAAATAAGTAAATCCCTTTTTCTTAATCTTCACCCCTCTCTGAAAATACTATTTTCCTATCTCTATTTTACTTTTAGGGACAGGAAAACAAACAAGAAAAGTGTAAAATACAAGTAATTAAATGTATAAACGCGAAAAAGAGACGACAAAGAAAACAAGCATTAGAGAATAGACAACAACAAAACAAGTAAAAAATAGAACATGAAACCAGAAGCTCCCAACCAGTGGGAGGAGAAATGACTCTGACCGTGTGCCTATAGATAGAAAAATAAATCAGCGATTTATAGACAGTGGCTTGGTTAATAGAATCCGTGGGAGCTATAGCAAAAGCCAATTTTTACAGAGAAATTATCACTGCTTTTGGACCCACATCTGAGTGATCCATCCAAGACCTGGATTAAGCTTGGATGAAACTAAGTAGAGGTTCGAACTCACAAATATTAATACGCGGATGGGTTGTGGTTAGGAGTGAAATGCCACCCAAATCCGGAGCTCACCGGTTCTCTTCGAAATGCCTTGAAGCGAAGCAGTTTACTGATAGGGTTAAAGTATTGTTTCGGTGCGGAGAATACCAAATTGAGGCAAACTCTTAATAATAGATAGAATCTCAAAACAAAAGAAGTCTAGGCCGACGAGTGAAACGCTGGGGAAGACGCTTCATCATAAAGAGGGAAACAGCCTGGATTACCCGCAAAAGCCCTTAAAAAATTGTTCAATGATAAAGGAGATAGGGGTGCAGAGACAGCCAGGAAGTTTGCCTAGAATCAACCTTGTAAGGATGTGTAATAGTTCACTGAGCAAGCATTCTTGCATCTAAAATAAACAGGATTAAGTTGATCTTCTGAAGCTGTGGGATGACTAGTAGGGGAGCCTTACATCATAGAGGGAAGCTTCCGTGCGAGCGGCTGTAGATAAAGCGGAAACAGGAATGTAGGTTTGACTAACACAAACATTGGTGAAAATCCAATGCACTGAAAACCCCAGAGGTTTCTTCGTAAGATTAGTGTGTGAGTCAGTGCCTAAGATCAGGCCAAAAGGCATAGTTGATAGATAATAGGTAAATATTCTTATACTAACCTTTATTAGTTCCGAACGACGGAGTAGCCTAGATTAGCTGAAATCGGTTCAAGAACGTAAGGTGTCTCTATTTTTCAAGATAAGAGGGGATATAGAATATGCCGCGAGCCTATGTTAGAGTTAGAGTACCTGGCGCTACGGTGCTGAAGTAGTTCACAAAATACTTCCCGAAAAAGCGTGAATAATTTTTAAACAAAGGGCCGTATCTGAAACCTATAAGAATGAGTGGTTAGAGAATACTTAGGGGCGCAAAACAACTCTTTTTAAGGAACTAGCCTCGTAACTTCGGGAGAAGAGATTCTTCCTTACAAGTGGAGTCGCAGTGACCAGGCCCGGGACACTGTTTACTAAAAACACAAGTCTCCGCAAAGTATTAAGACTTTATATGGGACTGACTTCTGTTCAATGTCTAAAGGTCAGGCAAGTTGGTGACCTGACGGCAAAGGAGCCTTGGATAGAAGCCCCGACGAACGACAGCTGTAACTGTAATAGTCTTAAAGTAGCGAACTTCCTTGTTGAGTAAGTTCCAACTCGCGCGAAAGGCATAATGATCCGGCCACTATTTCGATTAAAGGCTCGGTTAAAGAGGTATAGAAGATGCGGACAGAAAGACCCTTTGAAGTTTCTATGTTACCGGGGTCACCTTGTAGCTTATATGAAAGGCGCAGAAAGCTTCCTTCCGTTGAGGTAGAGCCGCCCTATGAAATACCACTCTAGAAAAACTAGAATTCTAATCTTGTGTCAAGACCTACGGGCCGGAGAAAAGTCTCAGGTATACAGTTTTATGGGGTGTGGGCCTCCAATAACGGAAGCGTGCAAAGGGGTTCCTCAGGCTGGGCGGAGATTAGTCCTCGAGTGCAAGGGGCAAAAGGGAGCTTGACTGTAAGACCTAATCGTCGAACAGGGGCGAAAGTTGGCTTTAGTAATCTGATGGTGCCTTGTGAAAGGGCCATCGCTAAACGGATAAAAATTACTCTAGGAATAACAAGCGGCTCTTTTCCAAGAACTCACACCGACGGGGAGATTTAGCACCTCAATGTAGGCTCTTCACCAAAGAGGGCTGTAGTATGTTCCAAAGGTTGGGTTGTTCGCCTTTTAAAGCAGTACGTGAACTGGGTTCAGAACGTCGTAAGATAGTGAAGTCCCTGCCTGGTGTGAGCGTTAGCGCATTGAGAGAAACTTTCCCTAGTACGAGAGAACTATAAAGGAAGCATCTCCGGTGTACCAATTATCTCATGCCCAAGGTAAACACAGAGTAGCCAAGTGCGGAGCGGATAACTGCTGAAAGCATCTAAGTAGTAAACCCACTCCAAGAGGAGTGCTCTCTTATTCCAACTTCTCCAGAGTTTCCGGTAGTACGGTCTACAAAGCAACGGTCCCTGCGGAGAGGGGACGACAGAAGTTTTGATAATTCAACAGAAGGTCGCGGCGAGAAGAGTCCTTTATCATTACGAGGGGCTCCTATCGGTCTTTCTTCATCTACAACTCCTAAGCTTCGGATGGCGTGGAAGCCACCATCTTCAAGATCTTCTAGATTTTTTTTCACCGTTTACTTTCGTGTCGAACTTTCTAGTTCTTCTTTTTTTCTTTTGTTCCGCTCCTGTTATTTCTTTTTCTTCTTTTTTCTTTCCTATTTTCCGTCACTTCTCTTTGTTTAATTCCCGCAGACCTCCGTCCCCGATGCCACAGGCCCCTCTATCTCTTTTCTGACATGCGTGCCCTTCTATCTGGATTTCATTCCACAAGTCTTTTTCTATCTTTGTATACGCCGTTTCCTCCGGCAGTTAGTCGAGTCTCAATGGTAAATTTCTGCCAAGAACACTTCGGTTTCCATTCCAAGACTTGCTTGAATGGGGATCTTTCTATATTCGGGCATTCTTCTATCTATTATATCCTTATTAATCCAGTGAGAATTTTTCCTATTGATTGATATTTGAAGGGGAATTTTCGTTATATAATATTTTATTGTAGAATATATTTTGTGTAATTTTTGAAACTAGGGGCAAATTCTCTCTTCTTTAAGGGTTTTCTATTTATAAATATTTATAATGGAGGTTCATCAAAAAAAATCTAAATAAACCATTGTACTTTTCTAATTTTATATTTTTTTGTTGCTTTATTTTCTTTGATTCTTTTCTTTAATTGTTACTATGTTTTATCATCAAGCCCTAATTTATCTAATAAATTGTTAATGTGGAAAATTTCACACGCATTATATTTATTTTTGAATTGTTTCATGTATTTACCGACAAATTTATTTTATTAGGTAATATGTATTATGAATTGTTTGAGAAATAAAAATGGAACACTTTGAATTTCCACTATTGTTACTGAAAAATCCTTCTTTACTATGAGGCATTTCTAAGAATTTCAAAAAGGAACTCGCGGTTTGCAACAAAAATACAAAGATGATTTTCTAAATTATAATATAAGACTAAAATTTAATATTATTATACTATAAAATTATATATTTCTATACAATAGAAATTAATTAGAGTTATTAAAAATTAAATGAAAACTTGTCTTATTAGAAATTCTGGTAAATAAATGTAGTATAGCTTTTTAAAATTTATGTTGATAAAAAGAGCATTTCACAAATAGATCTGTATGCTACGATATACTATAAGTAAATTCCGTTCTACTTACGATCCATGTTTATTCCAGAGTCAAGTTGATATTTTTTATTCAATTTGACGTTCTCTTAGGATTTTGATATTCTAAATAGAAATCGATACTTTACTTCTAGCTTAGCCATATTTATGATCTTTAACTTTTGGATACTTATGATTGGTTGTGTAAACTTTGATCTTCTTTTCTTTCTATATTCTCTTTTTATTCTTTTTATAACTGCTTTTCTTTTTTTTGCTTCTTTTTTTCCTTGTTTTTTCTTTTTTCGCAAAACTTCTAGATCTTTCTTTTTTTACTTTTATCGTGCTATGTTTTTGGGTACTTGCCTATTAATTATGTATTTTTCTTTTTGTATTTGTGTTTTTTCTTTAGGATCTTTGCAGGGTTCTGCTTTTTAATTTTTGCACAAGTAATCATACTCTTAAAAACATATAAGAAAAAACAAATAAGTTGTCTTATTCAAAACCCCCATTTATGACATCCTTTTTCTCTCACGTCACATCTGAAAATGCACTCTTTTTATGTTTTAAAGATATACGCACTTTCACATCTTCTTAAACTGAAAAGAGCTGGGGAGAGGAAAGGTTCTAGGGGAACATCCTCCGTGGGGACAGAGAGGAACCTGTAGCTCAGAAGATTAGAATAAGTGGCTACGAAACAAGGTGTCGAAGATTCGAACCCCCTCTGTGCCCACAACTAGCCCTACAGGGAATTTTCCTTTAGAGGTATATTCGGGAGTGCGAACCTAAAGCTACGGACCTTGGGAGTGAGAATCTCTAGAATGGCTTTTACTTTTTATTTATGAAAAATGAGAGAACTTTTACAAACAGTATACTCGAGGCCTACCCCTATTTTTGTTTTATGTCCCAAAACTCTTCCTCAGCCAAGCTTAAGGCTTTCTCAGAATAGGCGACCACTTAGAAATATTAGTAGCATAACCAAAATTCTTTCTTCGTCATTAATACGTTTGCTCACAGAAATTGTAAATTCTTAGGATGATAACTATATTAAAAATGGAGTGATAGTCGTCTATTGGAGAATTAATTATGAATTGACTAGTTGGGAGTAGACCCCGGGCTGTGGAGCAAAGGATTATCTCCGCGAGTTTAAAAACAAAAAAGGATACGATAAGATAGAAACAAAAATAGGAAACCTGTTCTCTACTCTTAACGGTCAAATTAAGCTTCTTTTTTAATTTTATTCTGAATTCGTTAATTCAACAAATTGAATCCCTCCGAGTAGTATTTGAGTCTATGACCCATCGATTAACTTTTGATCGTCCTACCACGGAGCTCCTGAGGAACAAGAAAAAATTTAATCTCTTAGAGCAATTTCCGTCCTCAACCCACGCCCAATATGAGATTGAATCTTTTTTCGTAATCTCTAAAACTTCTTTGTAATGGCCCTCTATAGAACTTCCAAATGGCTTTATTTCATTATATTCCATTTATTAAATATCTCTTTGCATTATTTACATTAACAGAACCAGATGCCTTTTCTAGTCTTTCTATTTCTTATATATAGAAAGTACAAAATGGATTCTAGAAAAAACATGTTCAACACATTCTATATAAAATAATATATCCAGGAAAAGGAAGACTCAAATGTGCGGCCTGCATATTTCTTTCATAAGCATGCTTGTTTTTATTTGTATTAAACAATACCGATTTATACACGCGAAATCTTTAAATAGATAATTAGGCCGAAGAAAGAACTTTATGTAATTTCTTCTCTACTAAGATTTTAATTCTAAGACGAAGCTTAGTTGCTTTTTTTCTGTTCTTTCCCTTCCCAAATACGTGATTTTTATGTTCATCATTTCGATATTTTTTTTGAATTCATTGAAATTAGAATTTTTTAAGATGTCTAAACGAAAGAGTATTTGCCGGAATCAGAAAATTAATATGTTTTTTAGAAACATATCCTTCTTTTTGGTATTTGTTTCATATTTACTAGCACCCTACGCAGTATTTATAGTTTCTTACATTAAAAAATTGTCCATTAATTTTGCTAAACAGACAAGTGGGATTCGATAACCAATATTGCTTTGTTTAGAAATTCTGCATGAGTTAAATTGCTTGAAATCATTATACTCCAATAGATTTTTCTTGTTTAAATTATAGTTATAGGATTCCTATAAGAATCGATCTTGTTACAGGATTAAATATCTACTTTTGCTATGATAATTACGAAAAACTTTTCAAATGCAAATTACCTCTATTTTTCACAACTAGCATATTCACAGAATATCAGAAAATGGACCTTGTGCGTTGTTTCGGGAAGGGTCCCTATTCTTAATTTACGTGAAAGATAAATCCATTTTACATTTTGTGGATTTATTTGCTAAATGAACTAGTCCTTTTTTTTCGAAAGAATCCTTTATTTAGGGCTTCAGAGACAAGAAAATTCTTTCAATATCAATTAACTTTTTTTTATAATTGGTAAAATAAATAGACATGTGACATACAAGATAAGTTGAAAAATTATGTAAATGGCTTTTCGATATCTATATGCCTAATGTTATCTAAAGACTTTTAAAAGGAAATGGGGTTTTCTTTTTTGTTTATTTTCTGACTATGCATTTTATTACTTTTAATACGGTCTAGGGATTTTTTGTTAACCTAATAAAAGTCTGAATAGCAAAAGGGAAACTATTTAAAAGAGATTTCTAAATCTCCTGGAGTTTCCATTCAAGGCTAGAAAATACATACCGACATATTAGTACAAGGATGAATTTCAAATAAAAGGAAAATTAAAAATGAATCGCAGAATTCTTCTTTATGACTATTTTCTATTCGGCTAAGATATCCGCATTAAATGTTTTATTAGCACTCATCTCTTTTGTTTCGAATTCTTTTTATATGATTTCGAATAGTTCATGTTCGCTCAGTCAGATTTTTAGTCAATTGTCTGTCAAACTCAGTGATCGTTTTTTTAATTGGTTAATTCGTAGTAAATTGCTTCTTGTGAAATTTTTTTCTTCTAGATCGCCATTTCTACTTCTCTTAATAGAATTTATTTTTTTTTGCAACTTTTTGCAAGTCTTTTTTCTTTCAAAATACTTCTTTTCAATTTTTCCAACTCTTTTTCTCAATTGTTTCAAAATTGGTTTTCAAAACAAAAAGGAGGGTCGTTTTTTGACAAAACCAAAAAGGGGCTTAGCTTTTAGGCCAAAAATTGTCAAAAACAAAGTCTTTCTTTTCTTGATGAGAAGATTTTAATTTGTAGTTGTGCCAAGGCTTCCAACGAAGAGGAAAGACTTTTCTAGTATGAAGGAACCCTTCTATAAGCAATTTTGCTTCTGATAACGGAAAGCGGTTCGCCGTTATAAGTACATATAATATGAAACTCTTTCTTCCATTCTCAAAAATCACTAAGACCATCTAAGCCCTTGGAATAAGTAAATCCGAGCCACATTCTTCACAATTATAAATAAGGATAATAGACAATTGATTGCATTAATAACAAAAAAAGCACCTATTTATTTCTAGGCCATGGGGGTGGAAATCTTTAGCCTACACTATTTGGATTCGCGTCCCTTTTCGAGGATCCGCTGCTCTTCTTCGTTTCGATATTTTTCTTCTAATTTCTTATTTTTTGTTTGTTTAGAAATTCCGCTAGTTGGAATGTTTATCCTTTAAGAATCCTATTTCTAATAGAAGATTGAATTTAAACATTGTAGCTGATAAAATAAAAGAGAATGGATTTTTTGATTCGAGAAAGAAAAGTATAGAATGTACATTTCTTTGAAATACTTTTCAAATCCCTATATTTTGCCTTTGGGCCCACAGGGACCCCTTGATTATATCTCAAGCAAAGTCTAGCTGTTCTAAATAGCGAGTTAGAGTAAGCTCTTCGATTTGATCTGGATCGTTTTAATTTTTTTGACAGCCTTAAAAACCACTACTTTTTTGGCTTCTAATCAAAGCGAAACTTTTCACTAAAAAATTTGGGAATCTGAATATTATCGGCTTTGTTTCTAATATAATAGAAGTTTCCCTAGGCGCGCAAAGATATATATAGTTGTAGTAATTATATTTGTAAGACTTTTGAAGGAAATCAGATGGCGATTAAGTCCGCTTTAAAATCTCTACTTAACTAAGTAACTTGCGTATAATAGAAAACCCACTGACCTAGGCGTTTAGCCGGTTTCCACCTCACAACGGACGGGGGAAATAAAGACTTCCAAAAGCGCCATGTATTCTTTCGTATATTTCTAATAATAACAACTATGATCCAACTTACACAAAACAGTATGTTTTTTTTGATCAAGAAGTAAGAAATGCCAATGACGCGAGAAAGAAACTTTTTAATGAACATGTCCCTGGCCTATAAATTTTTTGTTAGATTTATTTTTCCCTCCCGACCCTGGATCCTGTCGTTTGCTTGTGTTATTTCGTTAAAACAAATTATTACTGTGTCTTCTAAGTCAAAAAGGAGATGCTGCTATATTCAAGGAGAAATTGTTGCACTCTATTTATACTAAAATTATAGATAAATGTTTTTTTCAAAAAGTCCTTAGACTTACATTGTCTTTCGACAGGGTCCCCTTAATAAAGGATCGCAGATTTTGGCAAGTATTGGTTTGTAGAATTATCATTATATAATAGAGTTCTTATTGTGAGGCTAGTTACAAAACTAGCTAGCGATTTTATTCAATTTATAAATTACTTTATTTTGCTTATTTTTTTTATTTTTCTAGAAACCAAAGGGCGCGTCAGTACATCCTAAGTCAAGTTGGCATTCCTTCTAAATGACGACTAAACGAATATCCTAAAAAGCTTTTCTTCTTTCTTTTTACCATTTCTTGAAAGATACAAATGAAAAAGCAATTCTTTCTTTTTTATCACTTACACAGTTAGCACCAAAAACTTTCCTATTGCATTTCGGAAAGCTTGTTCTAATTTCTCATTTTTAATGTAGCGAAGGGGTCAATTCCTCAGATTGCAAGTAAAAGTAGAAAAACTTTATACATATTTTTCAAAGAAAAAGGTTCTTTCTTGGCCGGTTTCTTCGGAAAACTTCTAGAATTTTTGCCCTATTTGCTCAAATTTTTTATGTTTTTTTAATTTGTTTCTAATCCTCCGCCCTTGCTTCCAAAGAGGGAAAAAGGATCTTAATTCATCGACTGTTTCTATTTTCACAGCCATTCCCGCCGTTTTCTTAAAGGTTTAATTGCAACAGGCATTCGCCGTAACATATAAGCATAGTTTGTAAGTAAAAAAAATACTAAAAATTCTAGTCCTTAAATCTCTAAATTTCGCAGCAACGTATAAGATGAAAACTTATCCGACCCATTATATTATCATTATATTACCATTATAGGAATGCTCTTTTCGTTGGTGGTATGAAGTTGGTGCTCCTTTGGCCGGCTTATCTGGTAGAAAAGTTTTCGCAGGCCTAAACTCTTTTTGGAGCTCTGTCAAATATCTAGGAATTTAAAGTATTAGTAGGAGATGTCTTTATTTGCGTTGTTCTTGAAGGGTTGGCAGCACTGGTGTTGTCCGGTTGGCCGAAGAGTGGAAAGCCTTAGCATTATCTGGTGTCCTCTCGGCCCCGCGGGGCTTGGCGTTGTTACTAAGAAAAGTATAATTTTTTATGTCTTTGTAAAGAGTCTAGTTATTGTCTATCTTGTGTAGTAGAGTGGTCACCGAGGGTCTTTCTTCTCTTTTTGTGTCTATGTGTTATTTCTTTCTTCTCTATTTTCTTTATTTTGTTTCGTTGTTCCCTAGAAGGGCCTGCTTTAAAAGGAGCTTAAAGTAGCCGCAGTCCTTCTTTATCAGCATCCGTAGTGACTCCTAATTTTATGTAATTTTTTCTTTTCTATTATTTTTTGTTTCAAAGGAAATTGTTTTAAATAATCCTAGAAATGATGCATGTAAGTTGTTTTTTTCCTCGTTCGCTCTTTTTACTTTTCCTTTGTTTCTGTCTTTTGTCTTTGTGTTTTCTTTTAGTGAAAAAAAAACTATCTTTTGCGCTTTTTCTTTTATGATCTAGCATATTGCTATGTAACCGCAAGTTTTGATGTATTAATTGGTTATTTATGCTTTTATACTTTATCTATCTCGTGTTTTTTTATTATGTATTTCTTGTTTTCCTTATCATTTGTAACCTGGGGGGACTTTTCGAAGGCCAATGGGGTGCCGTAGGCTACTGTTTTTGTAGCTAACCAAAGAATTCTTCTGTTCTTCTCTCTTTTTTCTTTCTTTGTCTCTTCCCTCTCTGATTATTTTTCTCCTTTCTTTTTTTTCTTGTTTATTTTTCTTTCTTTTGTGTTTGCTCTTATTTCTTTCTTTTTTCTTTTCCTTGTTTCTTTTCTTCTTTTTTCTTTTCCTTCTCTCTTTTCTATCTTTTTGTTCTTGTGCTTTTTTTCTTGTCTTATCTTTTTGTTCTTGTGCTTTTCTCCGACTTTTTCTTTCTCATTCTGTTTGTTCTTTTTCTTTCTTTTTTATGACTTCTCTTCTTCTTTCTTATCTTTTTGTTTTCTCCTTTTCTTTTTTGTCTTTCTTTGTTTCTGTCTCTCTTTCTTTTTGTTTCTCTCTTCTTCTTTTCCCTTTGGCCTCTCGTCTTCGTTGCTTTGGAACTTTCTTTCTTGTTGTTTTGTTGTCTTTTCTTTTTCCTTGTTCTTTATTCCTTTGTCTTTCTTTCATTCTTTCTCTCGCTGGCGTTCTTGTTTCTTTCTGTTTTGTCTTTTTGTTCTGTCGCTGTCTTTCTTTCTTTCTTTCTTTCTTTTTGGTTTTTAGGGAAGCTTCTTTCTCTTTTCTTTATTCTTTCTTTTTCTCTTTATTTGTTTTTTTCTCTTGTTTTCCAGTCTTTCTTCTTTTGGTTTTTTGTTTGCTTTTTGTGAGCAGGGGACTCCTTCTTTGTAGATCTTTCTTTTGTTATTTTCTTTCTTCTTTTCGTGCGGAAGCTTCTTTTTTTCTTTTGTTTTCTCCGATTCTTTTCTCTTTCTTCTTGTCTGTCTTTTTCTTTCTTATCTCTTTTCCTTTTCTTCTCATTTCTTTTTTTTCTTGGGAGGATTTCGGGTGTTCTCTATTTTTATCTTTTTCTCTGTTCTTTGTTTTCTTTCTTCTGCCCTTTCTTTCTTATTCTGTTTTCTTTCGTCTCTCTACTCTTTGTTTTTTCTCTGCTTTCTTTTCTGTCTCTTTGTTTGATTTCTTTCTTGTCTTTACTTTTTTATTTTATTCTTTCTCTTGTACTCTTCTTTCTGTTTCGAGAACCCTCTTATTCTTGTTTCTTTTCTTCTTTTTCGTTTCTTTTTTCAGCTTTTCTCTTCTCGAATCTATTCTTGTTTTTATTCTTTTCTCCTTTCTTTATTTATATATTTGATTCTTTCAGTTGTACGTTTCTACGGAGATCTTTCTTTTCTATACGCAATTACTTCTTACATTTATATACGGCATTAGTGTCTTGCCCTTTCTATACATATATATAATTTTACTCCTTTTTTCGTTTGCTCTCGCTCAGAATACCTTTCGATTCTCGGAGCTCTTTAGAAAATGGACGACAATAAAAGGACTCATTTTTAACCTTTTTTCCTTTGATTCTATTTCCCTGTTCTCTATCTTCTTCTTGTTTTCGTCGACTTTTTAAGTTAGATTTTGCACCACAAGAATGACTCTATCTTTATTTGTTCGTATAGTACATCGCACTCTACTTTTAAGGGCACTTCTATTTTTGATTTTTTCTTGATTCTGCCTAAAAAATGGACGATAACTTTCTTGCTTTCTTTTTGTTCTTTCTCTTTTCTGTTAGGGAGAATGGACGACAATAATTCTTTGTGTAGGTCGTTGTCTAGGATCTTTGCAGGAGTTCCCAATTTGTTTCTTTTTTTTAGTGCCTGCCTTCTTTTTCGATTAGTCTTCAAATTTTTCTATGAAATGGTCGTTTCCGAGTTCGTCGATGTGCACTTTTTTCGAATTCTTTTTTCCTTTCTCTTTCGGATTGGTTTTTTCTTTATTTTACCTCTTCCGCCTTCTTCGATTTTTGATTTTGTTCTTTCAGATCTTTCTCTATGACTTTTTCTGTCTTCTTTCTCTTGCTCTCTTTGCTTGTTCTTTCTTTTTTTTTCTTTTTCTCTGCCTTCTGTTTATTGTCTTTTCACTTTGCGGATTTTTCTATGTCTTTTTGTTTTTTTTGCTTCTTTTTAATGAAATTTTTTCTCTTTTATCTTATTATTTTTCTTTGGTCTTGCTTTTTTTCTCTTCTCTGATTCTTGTTGTTGTTCTTTTTTCTTTTGCTTCTTGTTCTCTCCTTCTTCTTTTTAAAGATTATAAGTAAAGGGTAGTTTTGGTGCAAAGTAATTAAAGGAGAAAAAGGTCATGTCTACCGAGGAAACCCTTACTTCATATTTTTTATTCAAAATGTATTGTATTATTAAAGGCGTAATATAAGCATAATACAAGCAATGAAATAAAATTAGAATAGAATTTAGATAGAGAAATGCTTCAGAAGTAAAGTATTTTGCAAGAATAGAATAACTTTCTTATGAGTCAAAAATTATGGATACGTTTTAATTGAATCGTTGAGAAATTTGTTCGTCAAGTATAGTATAATTGCTAGATAAAGGACCTATTTAGATTTATAACATATTGGAAAGCTTTCTTGTATAAGATTTGGATAACGTAGGAGATTGGGTAGAAGAACAAAAATAGCATAGGTGCGCTTTGGATTGAATTAAAAAGAAAGCCAATAAGGTAATAATATTTTTATTAAAAATCAGAGGGTTCCCATTATTTATAAATTTAAAAAAAAAGTGTGAAACATTTAGGTAAAAATATATGGAAAAAGGTCAAAAAATTCCAACAAAGGAGGTCACGTGTGATCGTCGTTTTTCACAAACACAAAACAACCTAATTTATAAATACAATGCAAAAAATACAAAACATAGAATTTTCACAGAAGAAGCAAGCGAAGAACCCTCTTTTTGGAATTTCTATTTACATTGTTGATTTCTTGGGAAATAAAAAGGAAAAAGGGCTACTTTCTATATAATTGGCAAAGTGCTATAAAAGAACCCATCACATGAAAATTGCTAAAAAAGAAACTAATACAACTCGTAGTACACTTTAAAACAATTTTAAGGAATTCTTAATTGCAACGAAGAAAAGCAGTTTTGTTATATTCATCAACAGATAACAAAAAGAAAGCTGCCCGAAAATTAGAATATAAGTACATTTAGAAAGATTTTTTTCGCGAATTAGAAATTAAATAAATTAAAGCAGAATAAGAATATTTTAAACTTGCATACAATATACTGTATTCTATCTAAGGATATCCCTCTTTTTACAATTACATTTTTATTTCAATTTGGATTCCCATTTATGTTAATTAGTAAATTTAATATATAGAATTATATAAATTATTATATTTTACTGTAGATATGAGTTTTCGTAGAAGGAGCCTTGTAATTACTTATTTGTCATATATATCAATTATCAAATATTAAAATATTCAGAACTTTTTTTTTTTTTTTTATTATGTTTCCATTTTCAATTCTAAAATATTTGTTGATACTTTTCTGTTGTTGAATCAAGGAATATGATTATATTACAACAAATTAAAACTTATATGTAACTAGTATTAAAAATACTAGTTTAATACTAAACTTGTTTTAATTAACGACTTTCTCTACACTTTTTTAAATTAAAATTAATTAAAAAAATATTAAGAATGTGCAAAATAAGATAAATATACTGGTAAAAAATTATAATTAAAGTCTTATAAATTCTAAGATGCATTATTTCTAAAAACTTGTTGTCTTTATTTAATTAATAGACAAAACTAAGCAGTTACAAAGATTTTTAATATTACAGCATTGTTTTTGCATTCTTATATAGGTATTTAATCTAAGGTAATGCTATTATTTGTTTTTATGTTCGTGATCAAATTGGAGATCAAATGCATTAATGTAGGTATCAATTATTGGCGAAATCCGGGGAGAGCCACTGTATTATCAGCCCACTTTTATTATTATCAATATAGATGTGATCAGTTCTGAATTCTATTAGCTAAATTTGATACACTGCAACTTAATTGGTCTACGGAATGTTTTTAATTAGACGATAAATACAACTAACAAGCGGAATACGCTTTATTGGAGGTTGATTAGCTATAGCTAAATATCATGTTCATGTTTAGCTATCATTTTACAAAAAAATGTATATATTCCCTAATTTTTTTTAATTTATGACTTAATGAAATTTATAAATTCAAAAAGATCTCTTTCAATTTTCTATATTCATCTAAATTTGTTTGTTGGATTTTATATTCTTTTTTACAATATTCCTTGTTGCAAAAATTATAAATAATTTTATAATATTATATAGTAGCAGTTTATCACCAATCAAATTTACTTGAGTTTGAATTGCAAAAAGTTTAATAAAATAACTAAATGCGTCATCTAAATGGACGAATTTAGTCTAACTTCCTAACCATTTGATATTAATCATTAGTAAGGAAGCATTTTTAATATTTGAAAATTCACAATTAAGAAATTGAGAAGGCGTTTTAATTTATTTAAACAAAGATCTAATGTAAATATATTATATTTTATAGGTGTTAATAATAATTATATTATAATAAATATCTATATTTTAAATATAAATTTGTTTAGTATGAATGTTTACCACGGAATTTTACAAAAAAAGATAAAATAATAATTTTTTTAATATTTAATGTATGACTTAGAAAACAATCATGGATCATCCACATGGGTTTAGAGATTTTCGATGGGAAAGCTTTCATGTACAAAATAAATATAGCAGGCTTTGGTATTTTTTAAATAGTTATAAAATATGGATAATTGAATCCTTTTGCAGTATGAAAGCCCTTTTCATTCTGGTTTTTTTAGATATTCGCTAATCAAATAAAGAATAACTCCATAAAATAATTGTTTTTTTCTTGTCGCCCATTTCGTAAACTTATGTCAGCCTTTTAAAAACAAATATACCAAACTCTATTCTCTCTGATTTTTTACCTTTGTTCTCTTTTTTTGTTCTTTTCTCTCTGTTCTTCTCTGTCTGCTCTTTTTGTTCTTTCATCTCTTTCTCTTTGTCGATTTCGTTCTTTTCGATCTTTTATCTATGGGAACCTTTTCTTCTTTGTCTGTATACTGTTCTCTCTCTCTGCTCTTGTTTCTTTCTGTTTCTTCTTTCCCTTCCCTCTCTTCTTTCCTTTCTCTCTCTTCTTTTTTCTGTCTTGGTTTTCTTCGATCTCTTTTTCTTTTCTCTCTTTTTTGTTTTCCTCTGTTTTTTCTGGTTTTTGTTGAGGACCTGCTCTTGTCTTTTTCTTTCTCTCTTTGGCTTTGGTCCTTTCAGAACCTTCGACCCCAAAGTCTTTATCTTTTGTTGGAACTATCTTTTTCTTTCTATTTTTAGGAATGATCTTTCTTTCTCTTTTTCTTTTGTTGTTTTCTCTTTTGTCTGCTCTTTTCTCTGATTTTTCTTTTGCTCTTTCTATTTTCTGTCTTTTCATTCTTCTTTTTTTTTCTTACGACCTTTTTCCTTTGTAACCGTTTTTCTTTCTTTCTTTCTTTCGCGCTTTTTAATGAACTTAGGGCAGGAAGTCTCTTTCTTCTGGAACCTTCTTTTTCTGTTCTCGATTTCTTTCTTTCTTTTGTTTCCTTTCTTTGTCTTTCTTATTTCTTGTTCTTCTCTTTTTTTCTTTCTTCTGCTTGTATCTCAGGGTTTCTTTTTCTTTGTTTTCTTTCCTGCTCTTCTTGTAAATTTTGTTCTTTTCTTTCTGCGTTTTCGTTCGTAAGGGGTGGGAAGGAGCCGAAGGCCGATAGCAGCTGTAGGCTACTGCTTTTGCAGCTAACCAACGAATTCCTCTCTTCTGATCTCTCTTATCTATTTCTTTTTTTTCCTTTCTTTTTCTTCTGATTCTTTCTTTTTCTTTCTGATCTTTGCTTTCTTTTCCTTTTTTCTCTTTCTTTTCATTGTTCTTCTTTATGTGTTTTTTCTTTTCTTGACCCTGTCCTTTCGTGGAGAATTCTTTTGTTCTAGTTGGATCCTGGTTTTCGTGTCACTAATTTGTATGCGTAGTCAACCGTAGTATTTCATTCTGATTGTGTATTCTTGGTAGACGACTTCCTCTTTCTCCGCATCTTTCTTCTTCTCTTTTCTTGTCTTCTTTCTCTTATTCTTTCTCCTCTGTCTTTCTTTTCTCTTTTTCTTTCTGTATCTCTCTGCTTTCTTGTGCTTTCTTTTCTTCTTTCTTGTTCTTTTTGTTCTTGTTCCTCTTTCTTTTTTCTATGGATTCCAAAATAGCTGTTGGCAAGGGCTTCTAATTTATTTATGTATAATTCTAAGGGACTGGTATTTTTCTTTCATTTTATACATGAACTTGACTTTCACTTCGAGCACTTAAATGTGTTTAAATGTAAAATTCTCTGCAAGCTTCCTTTTTCGTCGGGTTTTTTCCTATATTATAAGAATGGTGATTATTTTGCTTGTTTGGTATCTTTCCTTGTCTTTCTTATGTCTTCTTTTCTTATCTTTGGGTACTTTCTCTTTCTGTCTTTTCCTTGTTCTGCTTCTCTCTATCTCTTGTTGTTTTCCTCTATGTCTTGTCTCTTTCTCCTTTTTACTTTGCTTATTCTTTCTTTTCTTGTTCTCTTGTTTTCTTTTCTTCCTTTCTCGTTTTTCTTCTTATTTGTTCTTTCTCTTCCTTGTCTTTGTTCCTCTCTCTCTGTCATCCTTGTTCTCGTTCTTTCTCTTCTTTTGTTTTTTGTTAGGAGACTGGAAGCCTTGGAGTTGATTCCCCGTAGTGAAAGGTTTCTGCGGTGTTTTCTTAAATTTCCTTTAGTAATCTTTGTATTTGTAGGAGTTTTGAGAATCTATGCCCCTTAGTGGGTGAAAAGCACTAGCGATGTTTGGTTTGGAATCCTTAACACGAAAAGAATGATCTTCCTGGTCTTTGTAGTCAGTCCGGAGTTCCCCGCAAGGTTTTCTAGAGGATAGAAGTTGCCGAAGGCCTAGAATCTTTGTAGTTAGCCGTGCTCTTGGATTCTCCTTTTTTTGCTTTTTTCCAATTTTGTTTTCTGGTTTGAAGTCTGTTTCATTGTTTCTAAGGCGCAGCTGACTTCCTTAGCTACCCCTTTTTTCTTTTTCTTCAAATATCTATGTTCTATCTTTCTTTGTTCTCAGTATGAAAAGTCTTTTTAGTTTTCTGCAGGTGGAAGGTTTAGCCCTATTTTGTAGTTAATCCTACTTTATTGTAGTTAATTTAGTTTATTCATGTATTTATTTGTTGGTGTATTTGCTCGAGGAAAAGATTTCATTAATGAAGAAATGATTGCTATTTCTTTTGTAGTTTTTTCGTTCATTTGTTTTTCGCTGTACTTATATCTCTATTTCTTCTTATTTCTTGGTGAAAACTTTCTTTTTAACTTTGATCAAGTAAATTGTTTTCTAAACGTAAGTTTTTTCTTTATTAATTTGTCATTCCATCTTTTAAGATATTTCTTAGATCCTGTTTTTTAATTGTGAATTTCTTGTTTTCTTTGTTATTTTGGTGCGGAAGGGACGTGTTTCTGAAGGCAAATAGTAGGTTACTACTTTTGCAGTTAACCAATGCATTCTTCTCTCTTATTTCTTTCTTTGTCTCTTTTTGTTCTTTCTTCTTTTTATTCATGTTTTCTGGCCCCCGGGCCTGGTTCGGAACAATCTTTCTTGTTCATCGTTTTTCTTTTCTCTGTCTTCTTTTTTTTTGTTCTTTCTCTCTTTCTGTCTCTTCTTTCTGCTCTTGTTCTTTGTTTCTGCTCTCTTCTTTCTTTTTCTCTCTACTTTTTTTATTCTGCTTTTTTCTTTTTGTCTTTCTCTTATTTTCTCTTCTTTTTCTATGTCTTCTCTTATCTCTTTTTCTCTCTTTCTTTGTCTTTCTTCTGTTTGGGACTTCTTCTTCTTTCTTGTCTTCTTTTTTTGTTCTTTTTCTCTTTCTTTGTGTTCTCTTTTTCTTTCTTTTTCTTTGTTCTTCTCTTTCTTTTGTTGTTTTCTATTTATTATTTATTTTTGTTTTCTGCTTCTTTTCTTGCTATTGTCTTCTTTCTTCTTTTCTTTCTTTTTTTTGTCTTCTTTTCTTTCCTTCTTCCGATTTTTTACTTTCTTTACGCTTTTTTTTCTTTCAATCATTTCCATATTGTTGTTGTTGTTTCTTTGCTTTCTCTTTGCGCAAAACTTTCGCCCCGTAAGGGAAATTCTCTAGACTAGAGTAGATTTTAGTAGATTATTGGCGTTTCGGATCTTGTGACGAGTCCTGGTTGAGTCTTTTATGTTTGAACCTATTTATTCCGTTTTAGATAGATTTGAGCGAGGAGTGCATTAACGATACGTGTGAGGACTAATTGTTTATTGATGAGTAATTTATTGCCATGATTTGGAATTGCACACACGCCCCGTAGGGAATTCGTATTTCTATATTTCTTTCTAGAACTTTGTAGTACTTACTTTCTTTCCTTCCTTACTAGTTCATCTTTTCAAGTCTTGTAGGAAACTTCATCTCACTTTCTTACAAGAATTCTTTTTTCTTCCCAGATTCTCTTTTTTTATTTTTTCTTTGGTTTGGTTGTTTCTTTTGTCCTTCTTCTTCTTTTTGAACCTTTTTTTCTTTCTGCTGCTGCTCTTCTTTCTATGTTTTTTTGTTTCTTTCTCCTTCTTGGTCTTTTTCCTTGTATCTTTTTTCTCTCTTTCTTTTGTTTCTTGTTTTTTCTATCTCTTTTCTTTGTTATTTTTTCTGTTTTCTTTTTCCTTGTTTCTCTCTTTCTCTGATTTTTTTTCTTTTTTCTTTCCACTCTCTCTTTCTTTTTTTTGTTCCTCTTTGTCTGTTTCTCTTGTGCTTGCTTTTTTTCTCTCTTTTTTTGTTATTTCCGAACTCTGACTCTTTTGTCTTTCTTTTTTGTTTCTTCCTTTCGTTTTTTGTTTCTTCCTTTCGTTTCTTTTTTCCGAGAACTCTTTTGTCTTTCTTTTTTGCTTTTCTTTTTTATCATCGTCTTTTTCTTTTATTTCTAGGTTCTGTTTTTTGAGCATATTCTCCCTTTCCCTTCTTCTTCTTTTAGTTCTCTTTCTCGAAAGTCTTTTCTTTCTTTGTTTTTTTACTTTCTTTTTTGTTTTTCGTTTCCTTTTATTTTCTTATTTATCTTGTTTTTTCTTTCCATTTTTTCTTTTTTGTTTCTTTCTCTTTTTGTTTTTGTTGTCTTTTTCTTTTTTCTGATTCTTTTTCTCTCTTTGCTTCTTTTATCTTTTTTGGATTCTTTTCTTTTCGTTTTTAATTTTCTTTTTGTCTTTCCCTGATTCTTGGGAGGACTGAAGGTTCTTTTTCTATTATTATTCCTGTCTCTTTTTTCTTTTTTATATATCTTCTTTTCCCTTTCGTTTTCTTTCTAAACACCTTCTTTCTCTTCTTTTCTTTGTTTTCTTTTTCTTCTTGCCGGTCCTTTTCTTGCGGAACTTTTTTCTTTTAGTTTTCTTTCTTCGTCTTCTTTCTTTTCGTCTTTCCTTTCTTTTTCTTTGTTCTTTCTGTCAGAAGCTGCTTTCTTTTCTTTTCTTTTCCTTGTTTTCTTCTTATTTTTTTTCTATTTCTCTTCTCTGTTTTTTTCTGGGCTTCTTTTTCTTTGTTGTGCAGGAGACCCTTTCCCTTTTTCTCTCTCTCTTTCTTTTTTTGATCTCGTTGTCTCTTTTCCATCTTTTTTTCTTTTTCTTCTTTTCTGATTCTTCTCTTGTTTTTCACTTTCTAACTCTAGTTTTTCTTTCGAGTGTTTTTTCTTTTTTGAATTTTCTTTGTCTTTCTTTTTCTCTTTCGATTTTCTTTCTTCCTCTCGTTCTCTTTCTTTTCTGTCTCTTTTTGTTTTGTTGGTTTTTGCTTTCTTGTTTTTCTTTGTTTGGACGACAACCAAATGTTCTTAATTTTCTCTTTTCTTTTGTTTTATGCCCTCTTTTGTTTGTCTTTGTTTTTTTTCTTGTTCTCTTTCTTGTTTTTTTGCTGCTTTTTTTACCTCTTTTTCTGGATTCTCTCTTCTTGTTCATAGGATTTCTTTCTTTTTCTTGTAGGTTTCTTTGTTTCTTTATGCATCTTCTTTCTACCTTTACTTTCTTGCCTAACCTTGTTCTTCTCTTTTTTGTTGTTCTTTTTTTTTTTGTTCTTTCCCGTATCTTTTTTCTCCTTTTTGGCAGGTATGTGATTTGTCTCTTATTTCTTCGCGTTCAGGAACTTGGCGTTGCTTGTTTTTCTTTGTCGATCTCTTTTTTCTTAGTGAACTTTTCTTTATTTTGTTCTCTTCTTATGCTTTCACTCTTCTTTATTCTGTATCTTCTTTCTTTCTTTCCTCTCTTCTTTCTCTTTTTTGGTTTTCCCCTCTCTTCAGCTTCCTCTGTTTCTCTTTTCCTTTTTCCTCTCTTGCTTTGTGTTCTGATTTCTTTTTGTCTTTTTTAGTGAAGATTCTTTGTTGTTGATTTTTGCAGGTTGGTTGTTTTCCAACGAAGGTAGGTAGAAGATACTTGTAGGTAAATTCTTTGCCCGACTTCTAGGTATTTTACTATGGAATAGTAGCTATTTGCTTGTATACGTTGACTCTTCTATCTTGTTGTCTCTTTTTCTTCTTTCTATTTCTCGTTCTTTTTCTCCATCTTGCTTCTTTCTTTTTTTTGCTCTCTCTTTTTTTTCTTTCTTGCCTTGTTCTTTTCTTTGTTTTCTCTGTTTTTACGCTTTTTTCTTTGTTTCTGTTTTTCTTTTCCTCTTGTTTGTTCTGTCTCTTGCGCTTCTTCTTTCTTTTTTTGTTTTCTGTTTCTTTTTTCTTGTTGTTTTTTCTTTCTCTTTTGCTCTTCTTTCTTTTTCTCCTCTTTTCTTTTGCTCTTCTCTTTGTTTTCTTGACTTCTTTTTCTTTTTTTTCTCGCTCGCTTCTTTTTTATTCTACTTTTTTCTTGTCTTTTATCTTCTTTTTCTTCTATCTTGTTTTTGCTCTTGTTTATCTTTTCTCTTTCTATTCGACCTCTCGTTCTCTGTTCTCCTTGGTTTTGTTTTTTTTGGAACCTTCTTTCTTTCTTTCTTTTTCTCGCTTCTCTTTTGTTGTTCTTTCTCGTTCTTTGGGAACCTTCTTTCTTCTCTTCTTTTTCGGACTTCTTTCTTTTTCTGCTCTCTCTGTTTCTTTCTCTTTGCTGCTCATTTCTTTCTTTGTCTTTCCTTCATGATCTATCTTATTGTTCTTCTTTTTCGTTCTCTTGTTCTTTTTTTTGTCTTGTGTTTTTTCTTTCTTGTTTTCTTCCTCTCGATTCCTTTTTTCTAACTCTATTTTTTGAAACTCCTTCTTTTCTTTCTTTCGTCCAGAACCTTCTCTCTTTTTCTGTCTCTCTTTTTAACCTAGGATGGGCAGTCTGGTTTTTTCTTTTTCTTCTTGTTCTTTCTGATTCTTTTTTTTCTCTCTTTTCCATCTTTTCTTTCTTGTTTTCTGTTCTTTCTCTCGATTTCCTTTTTTCTTTTTAACTCGATCTCTCTTTCTTATTTTTCTTTGTCGATCTCTTTCTTTTGCTTTCTTTTTGGTACTTCTCCTTTGTTTTCTGTTCTTCTTTCTTTTTATTCTTTTTTCTCTGTTCTTCTCTTGTTTTTTCATTGTTCTTTTCTTTTCTTTTGTCTATTTCTCCTCTTGTTTTCTTTTTCTTTGTCTTTTTCTTATTTTTGTTTTTTCTTGTTCTTTATTTCATTTCTTTTATTTGTCTTTTTTCTTTGCTCTGTTTCTGCTTTCTCTTATTTTCTTAATTTTGACTGATATTTTTCTTACTTTCTTCTTTCCTGCCTGCATTTTAGCTAAAAATCTTCTTTCTTTGTTTTTTTATTTGTGTTTTCTTTCTTATGGAATCTTTTCTCTTCTCGTATTTTTTGTGTTATTGCTTTTCATTATTAATTAATAACTTTTACTAAGTATTTACTATGTAATAATTGCGGAAACTCTTTTCATTAATAATAATTCGAGAAATTATTCTAATAAATCAAGAACTGATGTCTTTGATTGTTTTTTTCGTAGTTGGGTCTATTTTTTCCTTTGTCTCCTTTTACTACTATATTATTTGTTGTTGTTTTCTAACCTGTTTTTGTGTTTTTCATGTCTGATGACTCATAATTAGTAGTAAATACAAGTTTTTTCATGCTTAATTGTTTATTGTATTCTTGGATTTACTTTTCTAGAGATGGTTTTTTGTTACTTAAAAATTTCTGGTTTTCTTTGTTCTTCTCGTTGCTGACGAGGTAGGGTGGCGAAGGCGCCTAAGTTCCTTAACCGCTTCTGGGTTTAACCAATGAATTCTTTTCTTCTAATCTTTTTTTTCTTTATTCTTCTGATTTTGTCTTCTTTTTGTTCTTCTTTCTTTGTGTCTCTTTTCTTCTCTTTTTATCTTTGTTTCTTGCTTTTCTTTCTGTTCTTGTTCTTTTGTTCTCTTTTTTCGTCTTTTGTTTTGCTTGTACTTTTTTTCTTGTTCTTCTCTAATCTTGTCTCTTCTCTAATCTTGTCTCTTCTTCTTGTTTCTTTTGTTTTTTCTTGTATACTTTGGATATCTCTTTCTTTGAGATCCTTTTCTCTGCTCTTCTTTCTCTTGTTGTTTTTGTTCTTTCTCTTCTGTTTCCTCTGTCTTCTCTCTTTTTTTTTCTGATTCTCTTTCTTTTCCTTTCCCGTTCTTCTCTGTTTTTTCTTCTTATTGTCTCTTCTTTTTGTCTTTTGACTCCGATTCTTCTTTTTACTTTCTCTCCTCTTTCCTTTTCTCTCTGTCTTTTCTTTAGCTACTTCTTTCTTTTTTCTTCTTTTTTTATTTCTTCCTCTTTTTTTTTCTCTCTTTTTTTGTTTTCCGTTGCTTCCTTCTCTTCTTATCTTTTTGTTTCTTTTCTTATTTTTCTTTGTTGTTGTTTTTATTCTTTCTCTGATTCTTATCTTCTTTCTCTTCTTCTTGTTCTGATTCTCTTGTCTTTTCTTTTGTTTCTTTTTCTCTTTCTTCTTCTTTTTTCCATTCTTCTTTCTCTTTCTTTCTTTCTTTTACTGTCTCTCTTTCTTGTTCTTTTTTCTCTTATTGTTTCTGTCTTGTCTCTTTTTTTGTCTTTTTTGTATGTATTTTAAGTTCTTTCTTTTGTTTTTTTTCTACATTTTTCTCTTTGTTGTTCTTTTTTCTCTTTTTGGTTTTCTCTCTTCTTTCTGTCTTTTTTTGTTTTCTTCTTCTATATTTTTCCCTTCTTTCTTTACTTTCTCTTATTCTTCTCTTCCTTTCTTTGCTTTTTTCTTTTTCCTCTCTCTTTTTCGGCTCTTTCTTTCGCTTTTTGCTCTTTTTTTCTTGTCTCTCTTTTCTTCTCTGTCTTGTTTGAAAGCATGTAACTTCCCCTCAATGTGAAATTATAAGTAAGGTCTTTCTTCTTGTTTTTTTTCTTTTTCCATTTCTCTTCTTTTTTCTCCAGTCTTTGCACTTCTTCCTCTTTCTCTCTGTTTCGTTCTTTAGGACCCTTTTTTCTTTGTCTCTCAAGTGTGTTGCGTGGAGAATTCCTTTGTTTTGTTCGAGATCGGTTGTTGTGTTCTTTTTCTCTTACGTGCAGTGTGCTTTATTGTGGAATGCATCTCGTCTTGCCGTTTTTGCTTGGCCTGTTCCTTCCGTCTCTGGATAGATAGTATGCGCTTCCCAAGGACTTTTCGTTTCGGTGGCTCTTTGGTACATTTTCTGTGACATTTATTTGTCATCTCGGTTTCGTTTCTGGAGTTGGGTCTGGAGATGCTTGTGATTGTTTTTTTCATTCTGATCATTGGTTTCTCACATTCTATTTTTCTGGGTCATTATTCCTGTGCATAAGGCTCTTTGGCAGATAGGGCATGGTTTTTCTCGTGCAAGAACTAGGTAAGCAGGATCTTCTTTATTTTGCATTTCTGGGTTTTTTTCGATTTAGGAAGCTTCTTTGTTTCTTTTCTTCTTTATTTGTTCTTTCTTCTTTTCTTTCTTTTCCTGCTTCCCTTGTTTTCTTTCTTTTCCTGTTTCCCTTGTTTTCTTTTCTTTTCTTGTGTTTCGTTCCTTTTCTTTCTTATTTTCTTTAGCTTTTTCTTTATCATGTTCTTCGTCTTTTCTTTCTTATTTTCTTTAGCTTTTTCTTTATCATGTTCTTCGTCTTTTCTCTCTTTTTTTCCTTTTTTGACTTCTTCTTTCTTTCTTTTCTCGACAACAAGAGGACTTGTCTTTTTGTCTCTTTTTTGTTCTTTGTCTTCTTTTGCTTGCATTCTTTTCGACCTTTTTCCTTATTGTCTTTCTTTTCTCTGCTTTTCTCTCTATTTTCTCTCTCTATTTCTTTGGTTGTTGTCTTTCTTGTCTTTTCTTCTTTTTCCTGTTCTCTACCTCTGGTTTTTCTTTTTTTCTGGGTCTCGTTCTTCTTCTGCCTCTGGTCTTTGTTCGGCCTCAGTTCTTTTTCTGGGTTTTTGGAACCTTTGGCCGGGAGTTCTTTCGGAACCTTCTGCTTCTTTCTTTCTTTTCTCACGTTCTTCTTCTTTTTGCTTGTTCTTCCTCTCTTCTTTTCTGTTTTTTTCTCTTCTGCCTCCCTTTTTCTTTGGATTCCTTGCTTGCGTCTGTTGTTTGTGTGTTTCTTTGTTAGTTTTCCCAACTTGTATGCTTGTTGTTTGCTTTTGAACTATCTAAAGAAAGGCTTTGAGGGGACTGTTTTTGCCATTTCTAGGTTTTCTGTGGCTTTCTCCTTTCCTTCTTTCTTTCCTCACGGACTTGGTTTTGTTCTTTCCTTTTCCGTCTTCTTTCTTCGTTTTCCTTGTTCTTTGTGGCTTCGGTCTTTCTCTTTCTTTTCTTGGTTCTTCTTTCTCTTCTTTGTTTCTCTTTCGATTTCCTTCCCAGGGATCTCGTTCTTCTCTCTCTTGTTCTTCTTTCCTCTTGTTCATTCTTCTGCATCTTTTTGTTTGCCCTCTTTCTTTTTTTCTTTTTTCACTCCTCGCTGGTTGGATTTCAAGTCGTTTGCATTATATACGATAGGGGTTCCTGAGTGAATTCTCCTTTTAAATATCTTTGTGGACACGTCTTTTGCTGTGGAAGGCTTGTTTTTTTCTTTTTGCGGATTCGTTGTTGCCTTTTTCTCTTTGTATCCGAATGGCAAGATTTTGAGTTTTACTTCTATATTATATACGCAAATACCTCTTCTCTTCTTTATCTTCTTGTTTTTCTCGTTCTTCTTCTCTATTTCTTCTTCTTCTATTTTCCTTCTTTCTTT